>OU015496.1:189291550-189326550 GCA_907164885.2 Dolomedes plantarius
AGAACAAAAAATGGAAATTTTTTTTTCGATATATGCTTTTAAAATGATATGTAATTAATGTGTTAGGTATTTAAAGACCCTCTCTTTATAAACTCACTCCATTGAATACCATCAGAAGGAGTTGAATACCTTGAATTTATTAATGAACTATAAATGCATTTAGGGATCATAAAAGCAACTTCCCATATCTCCAGACAGTTCAGTCTCTGTTTCTTTTTATACCTCCGTCGTAAGTTTTGGAACTTAAGAAATTTTATTATGTGAATTATTTTTCAAAAGTTTCTTGAGAACGTTAACAAAACTTACAGGGGCAAAGATAAAACAGAGTTTCAAATTTCACATTTTTAATAATTGTAACTTTGAATTATTCAAAGCCCGAAAAAATATTTTTTAAACTGCAAATGCAAGAAATTAATTGCATTTCTTTTTTTTTTTATATATATTCAGTCATCTCTGAATCATACAATTTAAAAAACTACAATTTTATGATTTATTTTCATTTTCTATATCATATTTAAGATCATAGATGGCGCTACGTTCTCAAAAACTCATTCGAGTGCCTACTGAGGGTAACTAAAGAGAAGAGATGAGGGAAATATTTAGTTTAACCGTAAGTAATGCAAAAGCGCAGTATTGTGACTCAAAATATAAATTTTACAAATTATGCAATGATGGCGGTGAATTAAAAAAAAACTGAGGCTTAATATTCGAAACACTAAATTAACAGCTGATTAAAAAAGAAAAAAAAAAGAAAAGAAAAGAAAAAAAAAAGAACGTGAAACAGAGAAACTTTTTTGACGGCTACAAAATGATGTTATTTATTCTAATTTTGTGAACATGAGTAATAGATATCTTTTAATTTGTTTTATTTATTTATTAAATGAATTTGTTTTTTAATAGGTTTCGGATTATAAGAATTATTAGACCATGTTTCCTAATTTATCGGGAAAGTTGTCAGGTTTAAAAAAAAATTAAAGTGACACAGTTCTGATTAGTTTTTCTCAGTCGATTACCCAAGCTGAGTTACAGAGACACTGATACTGTGATTGAAATGACGATTTGTTAAGATCGTCTGAATGTTTGTCAATTAGTTTCATAAAGGATGATAAATAACGCTGTACGAGAGAGAAAAAAAAGTTTCATAACAATGTGAAGTACTGTGTCATAATCTAAAATGCACAGAAAGGTTTGACGTCACTATCGTGTCTCTAAACAAGGATATGCAGGATGACACTTTGATTTCTATTGATCACTTGACTCCTATTGATTTTAAAAAGTCATCCCTCATTCTTATTCCCGGTGAAACTTTTTGTAGAATTTTCAACTTTGTCAATGAAAGAAGGAAATAATTTAATTTAACTGATGTATTGCCTTTCAAAAGTAGATACTGTTCGCAATAGAATTGCGATGAGTATTAACCCTATTAAAATTCCTTGAGGTTTATTCACTCGCTCACCCGTTTTCTCCAAACAGGGAAATTAACACACTGCCCAGACCTTCCAATCGGGAGCGTTACTCGGAACTTGTTCTTCAACCGATTTGTGATACACATCCGAAAATTCAGTGATTGATCGGAATTTCAAAATGGACGAAAAATAGCTCTCTCGGTTGTGGGCAGTTTTGTATTTTTATGATTCGAAATTTACGTGACAAAATCAAAGTATGTAGATAGAATAAAATATTTATGAATCTTTCGTGAAATTTTAAGCACAGTCGAACCCCGTTAACACGCGCCCCGCTTAATACGCTAAACCGCTTAAGACGCGAATTTTCACAAGTCTCTCGAAAAACGCGTATTTTATGCGTGTAAAAAACCCCTCTTAACCCTTTCAAGGGCAACAACTTCCATCGTTTGCACGGTGCAGATTTTTCCCCAATTTTTTTTTTAACCTAAAGAATCTTAAAAAAAATTTACAATTAAAGGTTGCAAAATGTTTTTACTTTTTAAAACTGATAACAGATGGCAGTACTAACAGTTTTACTGCTCATTTAACTGGAATACATTGCATGCAAGGGAGAAAGACACTAGATTTAGGCGTTTGCACTGTGCAAACGGCGCCCCTCAAAGGGTTAATACAAAAACGATGAATACAGAAACGAAACGAACCTTCTTAAGATGCATAATTTTATCAGTCCCTTGGGAAGAAAAACCTGAGTTTAATACGCGAATGCAGCTTGGTTCCAAATAGAGGAGGTTTTTGAGGGAATAATGCTCCAAGCATTACATACGACAATTCTTTTTGCTAGGCATGCTTTTTCTGCCCAAATTTAATGCAACCATTAAATGCTCTATTAAAAAATATCTATTTCAACCTCTCCCAGTTAAAGCAGAATTTTTTTTCGACGCTGAGAGGTCTCCGATAAGAAGCGAAAAGCGAACTTTTCTCACATGATGGAGAAACGACGTCACCCCCCCCCCCCCCCCAATCTACACATAATAATAAAAACAAATAAAATGTCCTTCTAAGGCTTAAAAATGGTTAAAATTGTCATAAAAATGTGTTTTATCCGTATAGGGTGTTATTAGATCGACCACTGAAATAAAATTCGCAAACTTCGGTACATACGCGAACCCGTTTAATATGCGAATTTTGATAGGTCCCTTGATTCACGTATTAACGGGGTTCGACTGTATTAAAACATTCAAAAGGCACCAGTAAAATTTTTTTTGTAAGTATTATAAATCATTTTGTTCTAAATCATATGAAAATTTTTCTACTTCTGAACATTTCCAGCTCTTCGTTGTTAAAATTATGAAATATCTGAGTTTGAAGGCGTTGGCCTAGGTAACTCAGTTAAAACACTTGTCCTATGGTCATATGAAAATTGGGGAATTAATGTTAGCTCCTTTTGTATGACCCTGATTGGGGCCTTTTTTTTTCTTACTTGTAAACTTAACATCTTGTTTACTGTGGGCCAACTTACCTCTATCTGACAATTATTCATCTCTTTATCTTAATACTTAATTTTTTCTTTAAAATCAACTTTATATTAATTATTTTACCTATATTCTTTATCTATTTTATTTATTTTTTTTTTATTTTACCCTTCAACTCTTGAAGGCCTTAAACTTTTAACTTACTCCTTAAGAATTAGTATCCTTAAACTTTAACTACCGTAACGATTTTTTTTTTACTGAGCACAAATACCTTGATGACAATATATCTTGCGACAGGAGTTAAAACCAGCAGGTCCAGGCACTCCAGTACTAAAAATCAACAGGTCCCGGTCTTAAAAATTGGGAATTCGCCTATTGACTGGGAGAATACAGTTACTAATCTTGGTGTAATACTTGACCGCAGGCTTACATGGAAGCACCACGTAACTAAAATTATTCAAAAATCTAACAGCGTCACCGTGCAACTCCGTTCCTTAATCTACGGCCGTCATCTGTCCACTAAAAACAAAGATTCATTATTTTAACAAGTTATTCTTCCCATTGTCCTATATGAAATTGCGGTATGGTTTTATGCTACAAAAACCCATATTATAAAACTGGAGGTGTTTCAGAACAAAACTTTTAGACTCATTCGTTGCGCAATTAGATGTATGTCTAATCAAACTAAACGGCGGGACCTTGGCTTGTTAACAGTCACTGAAACTGCTCATAAAATATCGAAAGATTTTTATGAAAGTATTCCCAGCATTCGAAACGAAGTTATAGCCTAGTCTCCTGATTATGATTTTTCCCTTCGTGAAAACCGTAAACGCCCTACGGCGTGTCTTTTGAAGGGCTAACGTTCTCTCTCTTAACTTACTTATAATAAATAATTTCTTAAACTCCTCTCTTCTTGTTTAATAACCATCCCCCTTGAACTTTACTATAATCTCGGTGCGGATGTATTCAACTATTCACTGAACCTTACTGTGTTGGGTTTGGTACGGTGGTAGAGCGCGATGCTTCTATTCTTTAGTCCCCGGTTCGATCCCAGAGGATACTTTTTGTACCTTGCGACCTTGATTTGAAAATTGGGTTCTATCCAGAGAGTTACACGAGAAGTATTGAACAACGACCAGTTTGTGATATAAAGCCGAGAATTCAGTGATAAATTGAGAACTCAAATAATACAACACGAAACAATAAATTCACATTTAAGGATTTTTTTTTAAGGTTCAGAGAAATGTTACATAATTTCCAGTTTTGAAATATTCAACAGACAAATATAAATACTAGGTTGTAACTATTATACGACATTTTAAACTGAAACATTGTAAAATTTGTATAACCTCCCAGGCAAAGAATTTCTTTTTTTTTTTTCTGGGCCTAGAACATATTGTTGGCCGGCAATTTTATTTAAATATATACGTAAGTCACCGGCAAAGACTGAAATTTTGGATTTTTATTTTTTAAAATCTGTTTTCTTTCTATGGGGTCTGAGATTCACAGTTTTTAGGATAAAACGTGAGGATTCTCCTGAAACTCACACAGGTCAGAACAGAAGCCCACCGCGATAGCACTACGCTAAGGATCGTTAAAATCTTCGGCACAGAAAGCGGTAGAGGACAGTAGAGGTAACAATGGAGATTGTTAGGATTTAGCCCCTAACTTTATTTCTACTGATCAGATATACATAGTAAAGGTGATAAGTACTATAATAATTATTTACTTTAGGAATTTCGTAGATTGATCCATGGATTTAACTCCTAAATTGTCCTCAGCATTTTCGTGTAAAAACACTAGTTTACTCGGTACTGGCCAACAATGTGTTAATTAACGTAAAAGATACGTAAAATAGATATTTTATATAAGACTTGCAGAATTAAAATTATCAATTGACATCATACCGTAGTTTTTTTTAAAGAAGTTATACCAATTTTCAAATGTTAGGGATTATATAAAAATTGGTTTAACTTCATTCGTAAAGAATTCAGAAATAACAGAGAGATTTTACAGAAAACAGAAAGAAAGCTTAAATGCTTTTATGAAGGTTATATTCAATAGACCAGTGGTTCCCAAGCGGTGGTCCGCGAGAGCCTCGGGAGTGGTCCGGCACCACACATAAAAAAGTTGCCGAATAAATGGGGATTTTGAAAGCAATGTTCGTTGAACTAGATGGGCCGACTATATCCGATGACTATCAGGTGTTGAATTAAAATTTCCTAAAAGTTTAACATAATTATTTTATTATTAGAATACTAGAAGGTAACCCGTCATTTTGACGTCATAATACTTATAATGACGTCATAATGGAAAAAGTATTAGAAAGTTAAAAAATATCCCGAATTATCTAACACTATTGCATTTTATCCACACCATTTAAAAGCAAACCCTTTCATTATTTTTTATTTATTTAGTTTTTCATGCGATTGGAGTAGTAGACTGCCATCCAGTTCTTTACAGCTCACTACGCGATATGAATACTTGAGCTACTTGATTCATTCACATTCAAGTTTGTTTACTTTCAGAATTCATCGCAAAAGTAAACAGATTTTTAAAAACTGTAAGAAAAAAGGGTTTAGGTAAAAAAAAGGGTTTAGAAAAAAGGGTTTAGGTAAGAAAAAATTCTGATCCACATCTCAAATTGAAATTAAGCCTAACCGGCCGTTTGTTTACTGAGGGCTTCAATTGAAAGATGAGTACAGCCCGGAAGTGTTATACAGAGACAACGGCTATTATATATATAAATGATACGTTAGAATGTGAGTACGTTAATCCTGTATCCCTTTTGCCTGAGGGATATTCTATACCCCCATACTCACCGGAAGCCCCCCCCCCCCCCTCAAGTCGTGTCTCCTACCGTGTCTGCTCTTATTAATTCTGCCACTTTAAATAGTTGTCAAATGTTGTATTTATTTATTTATTTTTTTATTTCTATTTATTTATTTAACCTAAAGAAAAATTAAAATTTTCAAAAAAAAATTCCCCCTTAACTATCACCGTTGACACGTTTCCTCTAGCCCCGAGAACAAAAATATAGCCACAAAATAATTATTCATACCAAGGATATGAAGCTCTGCTCTCTGGTGCCTCGTTAACGTACCATGTCAATGTCAATGTTGTAATTTAAATATTAAAATAACCAAATATTATTGGAAATTTCACACCTATATCTCAACTTTTCTGTAAAAATTTCGTCGTATTAAAAGGAGCGACATGGTTTTCTAATAATGTAAAAGATGAAAATTTATCCAATGAACATCAGCAACATGTCCTTAAAATTGACCATTTATAGATGCGCGTGCAAGAACTAGAGAGTTTTGTCTGCAGTAAAATTAAATGCCAGAGTATTTATTACAGGCCACATACACCTTACTTCTTCAAAGATGTCGTACCTCAAACTATAAAAATGGGTTTATGATCGCTCAAAGGCGGATTGCAAACATAAATAAAAGTAAGGAATGTAAAAAATAAACTAGTTCTGACCCAAGCAGTTAACTAGAGCAGAGAAAGGATCGAAAAAAAAATTGAATGTTAGGATCGTAACTATAGTTGTAAAAGAACAGCAATAAATCTCACGCTAGGTTTGAATAAGTTTATAGAGGCTTTTTCTTCGGATGTAACAGGAATTGTCTGTTTGTTACTTGCAATTAACATTTTAACGAGTTATCGTAGTTCGCGAAAAATATTCTAATACCTTGGGGACAAATTGAATGCATCTGAAGAAGCTCCAGAAAAACTCAAGACTCCAGACACAACAATCGTTTTCTAGACGGTTATTGTTGTTGTTGTTGTTGTTTCTAATGCCTTCTGGACCAAGTCCAAATAGGCCAGCGGGCTGAAGGGAGAGGCTCCGGTTTATAGTGGCTCCATAACGATCGGAGACCGATTTAGCCAGGTGCCACCACATTTTTGACCCAGCACCACCCAAGGGGTGACATCCGGAGAGATCGTACCCTCTCCCACCCTATCTGACCTCACAGAGAGACTTTCCGGTCTACGGATTTACAGTGCCCATATCCGGTCTAGACACGGAGGTATTGAATGGTGTTTGTCTGGATTCTATCCGAGCACCCCCAGCACCCGCAGCACCGAAATCCGACGCGCTACCACTCGGCTACCACAAGTCCAGAATAGGCGGCTAAACTATCGGAGTCATCAATATTAAAAAAAAAAAAAACAACATGATAATTTTTCAAGGATCACGTGGCTTGATCTGAGAAATTTCGAGGCAATAGCAAGCAACGGGCACTTAGTACTATTTATAATCGCTTCATTAGATTCTTGAAATGTCTAGGGCGCTGGCATTCGGTACCAGAGTCTGTGTGTTCAAATCCCACTCTTGGCATGGACGTTTGTAGCCGTTCGGATTCGGCTTTAAGCAGTAGGTCCCGGTCTAATTAGCCCTCGTGTATCAAAAATTGACCTTAGCGCTCCAAACCAAACCAAATGATTAGATTCTTCCCCGAGATTGTTGATAAAATGTGAATCAGAAAGGCAAATCTTCCGACGCAGTGATGATGCAGATTTGTTCTTGACCTTAAGTTTCCGACAATAAGCTATTTTACAAGTCCATAAGGCCCTCGGTCATTATTCCGTTTTCAACCAAACTAGGCAACATTAAAATATCTTGGTCCATAAAAACATATGTATCTTCATGGAGGACAAATATTCCCTTTTTAAATTTCAATAAATACTGCAATAAGAAGGATTTGTATATTACTCTATTCATGATATGCTGTATCTTAGTGCTGTTGGCTGTGATTATAATACAGTCGAACCTCCATATATCGAACTTCCACATATCGAAATTTTCTATATATCGAACTCTTAGCAAATCTCCTTGTTCATTACATAGAAAAATTGTTTCCATATATCGAAAAAATCTCTATATATTGAAAATTTTTCAAGACAAATTGGGAGATTTTATTCCACTTTAGAATAAAATCTCTCAATTTTTGGCATTTAAAACAATATGTCATGGACTTCAATTCGCGGAAAATGTCCCTGATTAAGTTTTTAGTGGACTGAATAAATAAAAAATGTAACTGTGATCGTTGTAACCACTGTCTGGATTATTTGTTTTTTAAAGGTATGTAGTACTCAATAAATCTTTCATATTAATTCATTTTTTAGTTATTAACTTTCATTTAATGGGATTCGCATATAAATTAGAAATGGAGTTTCGTATACGAAACTTAGCTTTAATTTTTTTTAGGAGAATTATGATAAAACTAAGCTCAATTCTATATATCGAAATTTCTATATATCGAATTTTTTTCCGGCAATTTGCTACTTCGATATATGGAGGTTCGACTGTATTATGAAGCGTGCTTTTTAGGGCGGGGAGTCGAACATGGGTCTCCAATCTAGGGCAGATTTGTCCTGGTTCTTAAGTTCCTGACTGTAAGCTCTGTTTTAGATATCCACGAGGCACTTATTCAACATTTTGTAAATTACAGAAAAAATATGTTGTATGTATCCAAGCCTCGAGCCAGTATTCTTTACCACGCTGAACTAGTTTGAGGTTGTGAAGAAGTGTTATTTAATGGACACCATCAACACAGAATGTCAGCTTGGGTATATTCATCAGCACTGAGGAGCTATCGTAATCACTTTGGCAGACTCTACTTTCTTAAAGCTCGCCAAAATTTCCAACTAAACGTGTAATAAAGCAAAACCTTCGTGACGTTAAACAAAGGAAGAAAAAAATAATGAATTTAATTGATAACACCTTCTTGCGTTTTTAAAATCTCGAAGAGTTTTTTTATAATTTATTTTTAATTTTATATTTTAATTACTGGATGAAGCTGAATTTTTTTCCTCGATGATTATTTACCCTATGTTTAAAAATGTTCCACTGTTGTCCTTTCTAAGGGTCTGGCGCCACTATAACGACCGAAACTTAAACCACAATAATTTGAAACATATCCTTTGTTCATTTAAAATCTCCAATCTAAATCATAGCCAAATAATACTGATAACTTTCCGAAAATTGTGCTGTTAATGGGTATAAAAAGCTAAAATTAAAAAATTTTTGATTGCTGTACTACATAGAGCATGTAATCAAAAAATATTCAGTTGCTGAACGATAATAGCAGATAATTAAAACTTTTTCGATTCCTGTAATTTAAAGCTAGACAAGTAATTTTATTGCTGCACTTTAAAAAACAGGTAATTAAATATTATTTTATTGTTGTATCATAAAATCGGGTGATTGAGATTATTTTATTGCTGGATTGTAAAAACAGACAATTAAATTTTTTTTATTGATGTTCTAGAAAAGCAGATAGTGAAAAATCATTCAAATTGTTTTATCTTGAAAGAATATAATAAAAAATTATTCTAATGCTAAAAAATTATTCTCAAATGCTATATTATAGCATTAGAGTAATCTTTTATTATTTGTCTTTTAGAACACATCAGAATAATTTTTTATTATATTCTTATTAACAATTATTATTATTAATAACAAAATAATTTTTAAGTACCTGCTTTTGTACTATATATAAAAGCAAATTGTAAAAGTAATTCTGTTGGTTGTAGTTTCATATTTAATATATATATATATACACACACAGCGCCATAACTAGCCATTCATGTGCCCTGCGCAAGAATTTGCATTTGGGCCCCTTAATTAATTATGTTTGGGAAAATAATGAATCAAATGCAGCACTTTGGGCCCTCCCCTTTCAAGAGGGCCCTGGGCGGGTGTCCCTATTGCCCGTGCCTAGTTACGGCACTGTATATATATATATATATATATATATATATATACAGTAACCATCGCTTATAGTGATCAGTGGTTATAAGAATGAACCGTTTATAAGAATCAATATCGCGAAAATAAAAACAAATGTATTATTTCCATGTTAAAATTTTCGCTTAAAGGAATCAATCCACCGGATTTAAGAATCAGTTTACACTCTTCGCTTTCCTCAAAAGGCAAGAAGTTCTTTTTTTTTTAAAGAAAGATTGATAAGATGGGATGGAATATAGTCGTAAAATTCATCCTTTTCTCTGTTAGACATAACATAATAGTTTCCCCTTAAACGCTTTAGCACAACACTGTCCTATTAGCTTGACCCAGAGCCATCTTTACCTGTCCGGGTCCGATTTCACTTTTTTCCACTGGCAAACAAAAATAGGGACTCTTTTTTCCCACCTCCTGGTTGTGGCTTCCTGGATCCTGAAACACATATAAATCTTCGGGGAAGTGTCCACTATGCCTTAGGCAAACGTGACATTAGGAGATTCAGCATGTTATCAAACCGTGAAACGTAAGCTAGAAGGTGAATCTTCGTTAAGACTATTAGTATTGAAAGAGGTATAAACAGCCTCCTGAAAACTTCATTACGTCAAACTACCATAGAAAACTTTTTCTTGTTCCCTTCCTGTGCTTGAAATGTTAAAACTGTTAAGCAGGTATGTTGTAAGAAATATTGGATTTTTTTTTTTCTTCTCTTAATATAATCATGTGTATCTACTTATAGGTCTAGAAATTAAGTTGTATTTTTAAAATTATAAAAATAATTTTAATAAAAGATAATTACCGTAAATTAAAGAGTATTTTATGGTAAATTATCTAATATATGTATATATAGGTGTGTGTGTCTGTCCAAAAACCTAAATATCGGCTATAAGAATCAACCGTTTATAAGAATCAAAAACAGTAATAAAAAACGTGATTCTTATAAGCTGAAATCACTGTATATAGTATATATATACACACACACACACTGAAGAGCCAAAACATTATGACCACCTATCTAATAACGCGTTGGCCCACCGTTGGTCAGCAAAACAGCTGCAACCCCCTTTGTCACGGATGCCACAAGTCCTTAGTAGATAGTGGAGACATATTGTACCAGATGTTCAAGCAGCGGTCACGCAAATCCATGATATTCTGACATAGTGGTTTTTGAGCTCTGAGCTGCCGTTCCATGACACTCCAAATGTGATCTATCGGATTAAGATCCAGTGCGTTAGGTGGCTAGGGCATTTACTGGAATTCAGCATTATGTTCCTGGAACCACTCCAGCACAATACGAGCCTTGTGACATGGATCGTTGTCCTGCTGGAAGATTCCATTTCAAGTTGGGAAGACAGACGTCATGTAAGGGTGCAACTGGTCCCCATAGTCCGCATGGGGACCAGTCATACAATTCAGCCATACACGCCATAGTCCCATGGGGAGTTCATAGTCTCTTCTACCACAACCAAGGGTCCCAGAGATGCCCATGAGAACGTCCACTAAAGCATAGTACCGCCCTTACCGGCCTGTGTATGAGTTGCTGTACATTTTAGGAGCAACTGTTCGCCTTGAAGACGACGTACCCTGACACGATCATCGTGATGAATGACGAATCGTGATTCATCCGACCAGGCCACCCTCTCCCACTGATTCATGGTCCAGTCACTATGTTCCCGGGTCCAGTGTAGGCGTAGTAGGCGATGACGCTTGGTCAACCGAGGCACCCATGTGCCTCTGACCAGATCGTCTGCTGCGTAGCCCCATATCCAACAGCTTCCGATGAACTATGTGTTCCAAAACAATTCTACTTGGACCTGCATTGTATTGAACTGCCAGCTGAGCCACTGTCTGGAGCCGATTTTTCACCACCAAGCGGGACAGTCTCCAACGTCCCTTTTTCTTGATAACGCGTCGTCGTCCAACGCCATGGCGTCTATTGCTGGTGTCACCGTCATTCATCTACTTTGCATAAGTACTAACAACGGCAGGTCGCGAACAACCCACGAGTCGTGCAGTTTCGGAGATACTCGTTCCGAGCCGCCGGGCCATTACAATCTGCCCTCTACGCTTAGATCAGCAGCCTTTCCCATCACATGCAGAAGCAAGGGCGAGAATGATTCCTCTCCAGCAGCAGTTAAATACCATTCCCACCTGATCATGTGCCCTCCACGTCATCCACACGAGTTCATTGCAAAGTGTTGGGATTGCTATAATGTTTTGGTTCTTCGGTGTATGTATACACACACACACACACACACACACATATATATATATATATATATGGAATAATAATGCCCCCACCATTTCTTATCTCTATTTCTTTAAAATCGTCTACCCCCTTCTGTAACTATTACAAGAACACTATCTTTACTTTTAAATTTGGGTCTGCCTCACCGTGCCTGTACTTGTGGCGCCCGACAGTCGCTATAGTAGATCACCCCATATGGTGCCGTGTAACTAAATTTCGATTGTCCTGGTAGGACAATCCGATTGAGCGCCAAATTAACGTCTTGGACATGGAATGTGAGCCGATCGAAGTCCAAACGTAATCCAAAAATAAACCAAAGGGGGTCGAGGAAATTTCAAGCAAAATAGTTCAAAGTTCAATAAAGATTCCAGAGTGGGAGAGCTTAAAATATACTGGTATATTTTACATTATATCAGGGGCGGCTCCAGTCCAGATTTTTTTTTTTTGCGGGGGGGGGGGGGGGCAACGTCAGCCCTTAGGTTTTTAAATAAATAAATAAATATATATATATATATATATATATATATATATATATATATATAAGAAATAAACATCGTCTCATTTTAAATTTAAACTCATTTAGTATTAGGTCTACGATTATATAATTTTAGGCTATGAAAAAAAATACGTCGGGCTTTTTTGGGAGGGGCAATTGCCCCTATTGCCCCCCTTGGAGCCGCCAATGCATTATATACAAATAGAAACTTAATTTTAAGAGCAGCATGTTGATCGTTGTCAGGTGAGAGCCAAAACGCCGAGTAACAAACTCCAGGACGTTACAAAACTACTTTCTATTGCGCGCAAAGCACCCTCTATATAGGTGGGTCCAAACAGAATGGAATAGAAGCTTTCCCCTAATCCTTTGTGTCTTCGACGTAAATACCTTCGTAAATAACTTTCATTCTTTATATTACTTATAAATATGTTAGCCAATTAACTATCAGAGCATTTTCCATAATGTGTTCCCTGATCTACTCACTGATTTATTATTAATGGTTATTTTAATGCATATTATTTTTCTTTATGGGTTCTGTGTATATATGAACCCTTTTTTTTTGTATTTTGAATAAAGTGGTATCACTTTCGAAATGCTTTCTAAGTAAAAATAATAAATATCCTGATCGTTGAAGTTTCCGAACAAAATCTCTTCAAGACCTTAAGTATTTCACCAATGGGAGGAAACATTGGAGAATTATGCAAAAGATTTATGAAAAGAAAAAGAGTTTCGGGAACTTATCGCAAAATTAAAAGCTGAACGTGAAAGTACAAAAAAAAAGTGGGAAAATATGAGCTGTAAACACTTCAAAACTGCGTAAAACTCCCCCAAAACTATGTTATCAGTCGTGCACCAGAGAGTTCTTGCACATTTCCTCCTCTGAACAAGATAAAAGAGAATTTATTACTTGGCCTTGAATTGTATTTTTTCTTTCTTTTTCACAAAATGAAGGTCATGCATTTATAGAGCTAAGAAATTTTTCCGTGATTATCTGAGAGGAACATTTTTCGTGTAAAACAGTACGAATGCTCGAGATAGCTGAATAAATAGGAACTGAAACAGGAAGTATTTACATGGGATTTCAACTCTTTATAGCGCATACAGATTGGTACAGAGTTCTCTGCATCTGCCAGTGATTTATGTCTCTCTGTACTCTCTACTATGCGTGGATCGCCTCCTCTGGCGGTCCATCAAAGAAAGAGTGGGGGGTCAGCGGGTCAAATGGTGTCGAGCGGGGTCGGGGGAGGCACCACATCAAATAAATCTTGCGGGCGGGAATGGGGGTGGTTCTAAATACCGTGTCTAATGTTACCGTGACTAATGTGATGACAGGAGTCGGGGGTCTGGAGGCAGAGAACTCTGTACCAATCTGTATGCGCTATTAGAGGTGTTCCTATACAGCGGAGATACCCACCCTGCAGGTCAGGGGTCCCGAGGTGTTTTATCGGGGGTCGCCATTAATTTCGCCGAACAAGTCAGTCAGTACAGGTAGCCCTCCTACAGCACGGCATCTTACAACACGGTTTCGCTCTAACACGATAGGATAAATTGCGGTAACCCTCGTGTAACACTGCAACCTGTAACACGGTTTCGCTCTAACAAGATAAAAAAAATTGCGAAAACCTTTTTGTACAACACTGTGCTTCTATAGCACTAGATAATATGATTTTTGTTTAACACATTTAAAAACAAAATTACCTGAAAATAACGACGGGAAGAAATAATGAACTATAGTGGCTTTACATGGAAATGTACAAACAAATTATAATTTATTCATTTATAAGTCTATAAAATTACAAGAAGGCCTAAGCTTAGCTGAAAATCTTGAATCATTTTTCCCGAATGCAGACCCTTCCGCTGAAAGAAGCCGAAAATTCAAAAGGGAGCTGCAAAATTGTCTATCTCCATACCGTGAAATCTACAGTGACCTTGTAAGAACCAGCAAATAAACCAAAATTACAGATTTTTTAAAGAGGATAGAAGGTGCAAAATATTTAAATGAAGAAAAAGGTTCTGAAAGTGAAGGTGATATCGTTCAATCGAAAAAAAAAACGCTCTCGTTTGATTGTAATGAGCAGTGACGAGGAAGAAATTTATTAAATTAAGGTCGCATTAAATGAAAATAATATTTTTTGTTCCTTTTAGTTTTGTTTTATACATACATTTATATTTTTAATAAAAATTAAGTTGCTTATATGGGATTTGTAAAAAATGTTTGTTTTTAATAAGTTTTCGGAACGTATCCCCCCCTTTTTTAACTGTCTCTGGGTCTCATATAACACGGTTTCACACAACACGGCAGTTTCTAGGAGCCTATTTACCGTGTTATAGGAGGGTTACTTGTATTTATTTACCATGAAACTAAATCTGTGGTGATTTTTTTAGAGGAAAAACTCTCATTCAGAGCGCAAACTCAGTTCGTTAGAAGTCTACTTTATTGGGTGGTAAATGAAAATCGTGGATACCTATTAAGTACCCTACATATATTTTAAATGTTGATTTGGCTTTCGTCAGTCTAGACTGTCACTTTTGGTGGAGCTATTGTAGTTTCCTCAACGGAATAGGTACAGTAGGTGCATTATTTTTTGAGGTTCTGTTGTGTTCTATTCTTGCTTTTACACATCTTTGACTCAGGGATAAATGTTCTCCATTTCTTACATACATGTTACAAATTTCCTTTCTATTAAAATAAACATTTAAATGGAAGCAAAATATAGATAGTGCATTTTATTGTTTTTTCAGTATATATATATATATATATATATATATATATATATATATATATATATATGTGTGTGTGTGAAGGCCTTATTTCAATAGTTGTCCAACTCCCTTCTTGATCATTTTGAGATACAGAGCCTTAATGTCTAATGAGTGCTGAGAAATGACTGCCGAAGTCTGATTTGTAATGCCCTCTGTTGTCAGCAGAAATAAGCTGGAGGCGTACCAGTTTAAAAATAAGATAGAAATGACTTGTATGATCATGAAAGTGAGGCTAACTCCATTTTTTTAAAAAGGGGAGTTTTACCACTATTCAAATAAGGCCTTCATATATATATATATATATATATATATATATATATATATATATATATATATATATATATATATAAATAAATAAATATATATATATATATATATATATATATATATATATATATATATATATATATATATATATATATATATATATATATGTGTGTGTGTGTGTGTCTTTAAAGTACTTTTTAATGAAAATATACATGGTGGGAAGGGCGGTGGGCGCAGGATGCGCAGAAATCACTGTAGGGCGTCGCGACTCGAAAAGGTTAGGTAACAGTGTTATACAGCGTGCAACACAGAAAGCATGAAGACAATCAACTTGCCATTACGTTTGCACATTACGTAACACTCACAGCAGATTACAAAAACTTCATCATGAAGCGTTATTGATCTCTGTATAAAGAATTTATGTTCGACGTTTTTTCCGATTACGGAACTATTAAAAATGGATCCGAAGCTGTGTTTCTAGCAAAAGCATTCGGTGAGTAAAAGGACCTATAAAGTACTTGAAATGGATTTTCACACTTCGTCGACTGCGTTTCATATTGCCGACAAGATTTTGGCTGTAAAAAAAAGATGTAAATTCAAAAGAAAGCTCTTTTTTTTACAGTTACTGGTTGGGTAGTTTTATTTTACAGCAAATTGCTTTATCCACTTTTTTAATTAATATTACAAGCATTCATAAGTTCTGTTTTCGGAAAAAATGTGACATTTATCGATTTTGCTTTTAAGGTATTTTACTGAAGTCAAGTTAAATAGCTATGTGAAGAATCATGTGAAACATCGGGTTACTAAGTTTATCAACGTGTTGACTTATACTATATATATATGCTATATATATATGCTATATATATATATATATATATATATATATATAGCATATATATATAGCATTGTATATTTTGTTTACTATTAAAAAACAATATATATGCATATATATTTTTTAATGATATGCAATTATTTAATCACATAACAATGTTTAATTTTTTAAATATTTATATATCTTTACATATATAAAAGCCTAGAGTAAAAAAGTGTAGGTAACCATTCCGGGACGGACCAAGTCGGGAACATCTTAACATTGCGACGCCATTTTCTGAAATTTTTCTTGAAAAATAATACCTCAAAAGTTACATATTTTGAAAGCCCTTTAAAAAATATGAAAATTTCTAGTGGAAACCCTAGCTCACAACCGTTTAGTTTTTGAAATATCTTCAAATTAAAATATCCATTGAAAAGAATCATTTATTCAATTGAGTCATTCACTTGAATTTCGAATTCATTCTACTCCATGGTTTTTCATATTCCCTTTAAATAACTACATTTTTAATGTTTAAGTTTAATGTTAATTAAATCGTGTTTCACTTTGCTAATTATGAAAAGAATTATTTATTCAATTGAGTCATTCACTTGAATTTCGAATTCATTCTACTCCACGGTTTTTCATATTCCCTTTAAATAACTACATTTTTAATGTTTAATTTTAATGTTAATTAAATCGTGTTTCACTTTGCTAATTATTATGTAATTATTATAAATTATAATAAATACTGCTGTATAGGTATCGTTTTCAGCAATGCCTGCTGTGTGGTGAGTCATTCACTTTTGAAACAGTTTTGGTTTAGTTTTGATTTAGTTTAGTTTTGTTTTGTTGTTTACTGCTGCTTAAGTGCAGTTTTCAGCAATGCCCGATGAAAATGGGGTTATTTATATATATATATATATATATATATATATATATATATATATATATATATATATATATATATATATATATATATATAGTTTCAACTATATCAACTATACCACCTCCAATTCCATTTTTTGCCTATTTATATATGTCAATCTTATTTCAGGTTAGAGGTGTATTAAATGGTCACATCTGCCCTTTTAATTATCTTAATTTTAAATATCTATATATATATATATATATATATATATATATATATATATATATATATATATATATATATTTATATTTATATATATGTATTTATATATATATATATATATTTATATATATATATATATATATATATATATATATATATATATATATATATATATATATATATATATATATATATATATATATATATATATATATATATTTATATATATATATAGATTTATATATATATATATATATATATATATATATACATTATATATATATATATTTATATATATATATAGATTTATATATATATATATATATATATATATATATATATATATATATATATATATATATATATATATATATATATATATATATATATACATTATATATATATATATATTTGTGTGTGTGTGTGTGTGCATGCATGTGTAATAATGTAATATACATTTTTAAGGCTCAGTCCTCGGAATGATTTAAGCTACTAAAATCTCTTCAATCAAATGTCATTTTTTAATTCTGAAAATTGCGTAAAAATTCTTTCAGATTCATTTATAAAAAGAATTTATTCAGATTTACTTTACCTAGCACCAACATCCTACGGTTTAAGAACCCCCTCTTAGGCAAATTGAGGAGAAAGAACACTTCATATGTTAAAGTAAATATTCCCAGAATTAAAAAAAGGAAATGTTCTAGAGAATAGCTCTTAAATATTTTGGAAATGAGAGCACGGAGTTTGTGCACCTGGCTTTATTTATTTTTGTGGCGAATTCTGTTGCAGCACTTAGCCGTGGTAATGAATTCTGGAACTTTTCGTTTGTGCTATGCATCCGTGTTCTATGCTGTTTCAGCTGGCGAAGAGTCTTTCAGAGTACGAAATTAGTGTCTTTAGACTATTAATTGGTGTGTGTTTGACATTATGCAAGAACCATTTCTTTATATCCGCCTCAAAGAACTGAAAACAACTGGGAAATTTGCAAATACCTAAAGCTTCTGTTCCACAATGAGTCATTGTGTCGAATGCATGAAAGATTTAATTCACTGCTGACTTTATGCAGTATTATCATCGCGTTTAACGTTTCACGTATTGTTTTAGCATGCATTTTTTTGAATGTGCAATGTTCACTCACCCACCGACATGTATATATATATATATATATATATATATATATATATATATATATATATATATATATATATATATATATACCGGGTGGTCATAAAGAAACTTTGCCGATATATGGACCTCTAGTGGCCGTTCCGTTCAACCTATCGAGATGAGATTTCAGATATAGTTATTCAGGGGTATGAGCTCGGGATTCTGAGAACGGCAACAGAGCGACGCTCACGGTTACGGTTATAGGTATAGAAACTTGAAATTTTCAAATGACAACGCTCACTTTTTCCCGTCGCAAAATGCTCAGCGCATGCGAAAACCCTAAAAAGCGTTGTAACGGTACGTGTATCACAAAAAACGGACGCGTAATGCACGCACAAAAAACAGCTCTGCGAACGGCCAACAAAGACACGATCGGGGCGCACGGAGGAAATTTGCATATGACAGAGGCTAGAAACCAATCACAGAACGCCGTTTGCCAGATATTCAGCATAGGAAACCGATAAAAAGCTCTCTGATCGTGTTTTTGTTCGCTATTCGCAGAGCTGTTTTTTTTTTTGTGCGTGCATAACGCGTCCGTTTTTTTTTTTGTGATACACGTACCGTTCCAACGCTCTGTAGGGTTTTCGCATGCGCTGAGTATTTTGCAATGGGAAAAAGTGGGCGTTGCCATTTGAAAATTTCGAGTTTCTAAACTTATAACCGTATCCGTGAGCGTCACTGTGTTGCCGTTCTCAGAATCTCGAGCTCATACCTCTGAATAACTATATCTGAAATCTCATCTCGATTGGTTGAACGGAACGGCCAATAGAGGTCCATATATCGGCAAAGTTTTCTATGACCACCCTGTATATTAAGCCCCTAACGTTTATTTATTAGTCTGATTTTTAGAAAAATATTTAAAACAGCAAAATTTCAATTTTTGATTTCAACATCAAACTTTCTGAAATCCTTTCTTAATGATTTCACTCCGCATATTTAATATTTCTGAGAAAATCCTCATTTCCCGATTTAATCTAAAATTTTCTGAGAAAAACTCAAAATGTTCGGACAAAGTATAAAATTTTCCAATAGCTCCTCAAAATTTCCGACGAAAGTTAAAATTTTCGACGAAAGTTAAAATTTCATCTCGATAGGTTGAACGGAACGGCCGCTAGAGGTCCATATATTGGCAAAATTTCTTTATGACCACCCGGTATATATATATATATATATATATATATATATATATGTGTGTGTGTGTGTGTGTGTTTGTGCGTGTGTGTGTATCTATATGTATACATACATACAGTGACGGACAAAAAAACTGCATCCCCTGCGAAAAAGTGGAAAAGTGTGCAAATAATGTGTTTCATGTTCACGCTTTATGTACAGCTCATATTGTTACGATAAAATAATGTTGTAGGATTAATATTAATCAAGTTTTATTAGGATTAACATATTATATTCACTTAATTTTTCAGAAAAATTAAAAATAGTGAAAAATAGTGAAAAGATTTAACAAAACGTGGAACAAAGGAATTGAGACACAAATTTTGTAATTAATGTAAATTCTACATAACTGCTGTCATATTACGTGCGCCTAGATGTGTATACACGCATAAGTATCATTTCTGTATTTAGTAGATCCTCCCCGAGCTGCGATGACTGCCTTGCAGCGTGAATGTAATCCTGGCTAATTTCATGGAACCGAACCCTAATAATGTGTTCCTGGAGTTTAATCGTAGTAGCAGGCATCTTAGCAGCAATTTTCGTACCCATTAAAAAAATATGAGTGGGTTTCGAATGCCGTGATGTCGCGTAAAAGTTCATTCATTAAACACTCAGTTGTCTTTTAAGCTTTAATATTCACAGGGTGCCACATCAGAATGTAATCCAGGTGGGGTATCTTTCAACCCAAGCGGACATAACATGAGTAGGTATATTTCAACCCAAGCGGACGGTGGTTCACACTTTCGATTTCTAACTACGCATTAAAAAGAGTAACAAACAGTTTTGACACAGCGACCTCTACCGGCGAGCCAATGAGGAGGTTGAAGAGGTTAGAGTTATTCAGCACCCATTATATGCAAATAATTTACAATGAGATTCAGATCAGGACTATTCTTAGGCCAGTCCAAATCTTTAATACCAAATTTTGTCTGTACCTAAAGGGGAAAATAGGGGGAAACTTGCTTTTGTAATACCTGTTATGCTGCGGACATCAAAACCTGAAAACGAGGCAACAAAATCATGTATGAATAAGTTAGATCGTACTTAACCGATTTCGCTGTATGACAGGGTGCAGAGTCCCGTTGAAAAATGCAATTTCCAGCACCTTTAAAATGATCCCGAATAGCTGGCTTTAAACACTCCTCAAAGATCTGGAGCATTCACAGTTCCAGTTTCAGGCGCCCAACCCCTATTCTGGATATGCATCCCCAGACCATTTGACTCGCTGGGAATTTCATAGTAGGCGATATGCAATCTGGATGATAATCTTCATTATTACGTCTCCGAACATGCCGCTTACCGTTCGATGCATGTAGGTAAATCGGTAAGTACGATCTAACTTATTCATACATCATTTTGTTGCCTCATTTCCAGGTTTTCATGTCCACAACATAACGGATATCACAAAAATAATTTCCCCCCTATTTCACCCTTTAGGTACAGGCGTATCTGACAAAGTCTCTATTAATCATATTTTTGAAAATTTATGCGAAGAGTTTTATTAAATTTTTATATTAAAAAAATATATCGTATAAAATAAGTGTTATTGATTAAATACATTATTTTCCTTCCTGTCAAACGTTTCCAAGGCACTGCTATATTACTTGTGCTATTGGAAATTTTGGCAAACCTGGAAAAGGCAGAAACGGGAATCTGTCAAAGGGATAACAATAGCACCTCAAATAAATAAGTATCCCGCATTCTTTTAACATAAAATATACCCCTTTGCATAAGGCATGCACAACTCGAAACGGGATGAAGGCCTTTATTACTTTATGGAAAAAGCTGTTGCGGCAGTAAGAAATTGGGATGATAGGAAAGCGAAAGATATTTAATCAATATAAATTAAATTACGGATAAATTTAAAAATTAAATAATTATTTAAAAACTCATTAGTTACATATTCCTTTCGTTATATCATAAATCTAAAATTAATATTCCTTATTTTTCAGATTTATAATATTATGCGTTTCCATATAAATGGCTGGCGGGTCGCATGCTACCCACGGGCCGTATGATGTGCAGGTCTGATGCACAACTTTTGATGCTATTTGAAACATTTGTGAAGTTCACTGTTTCCTTTACCCTTGAGGTAATATATATACTAAACAATGAACTCACCATTAACAAGATTCGACGTGGTTTTCTACACTAAACTATTTATTACAACACAATTAAACTACATAAATACCGTACTCAATTGCTAGCAGGCAACGGGGAATTATTTATCGCGTGTGTTAATCCCAGTAGTTATATTACGGAAACCCGACCAGAATTCAGCCACGCCATTGCTTGTACCTACACTAACCTTTCTGTGTTTACTTTATCACCAGGTCACTGGAACGACAGCTAACTTCAAAACGCCTTCGGTAAACTTGATAATGTCTGGCTGCTGTACGGTAAGGTAATCTCCACTCCAACTGTTTTCCGTTCGCTGCTCGCCTCCGTCCGACCTCGCCTAGTAGTGTTTTACTCTCACTCTCAAACGTGTACGCTACCCACGGGGATTCCCGACTAGTAGAAAAGTGCCGCTCATTTGCATAAGGCGCTTCTTATTCTTCAAGCGGCGGATTATTTAAATCAGGGGAGTTAGTTTTGATTCAATACCTCCCACATTTAATGCTCCGAAAGACAGACAGTTGTGCATATTGGGTTTCAGTATATCACAGAGAAGGAAATTCAGTTGCTCGAAACTGCTGTGATAACAGAAGGTCCCGCACGATATAAAAAATCTTATTGGATCACGAATATAGGATTTTGTTCTCTTTTAGGGACCTTCTACCTCGTTTTGTTTTAAATTTTCAATATTTTACTCTATATACAAAATGAAAATAATTGATATTCTTTTTCGCTACATTGAAGTCACTTAGAATTCACAAATCAGTATTTAGTGCAAGAATAGGACCTGTTTTTCAAAAATTCTTCAAAAATGCTAGAAATTTTCAAAATGTTCCACGCGCATCCATTTCCTTCTGATTTCTTCCGAATTTCTCAGGATTGTTAACGGAAGTGTATGTCAAAAAACTGTGCATCATTGTTTGAAAATACAAATACTTTTCAAATTTATAAACCATGAAATAAAGTGCGAACATGCTAAAACATGAAAAAATAACAGGCATATTTAAAAGAAAAATTATTTATGGCTTTAGATTCATAACCAAAAAAGAAATTCAGTGCACAGTTATTTTTATATTTATATAGTAAAATTATATTTAAAAATTCAAATATTTTTAATGACATGGAATGCGCAAAGAGCATTTTGAAAAAGTTAGCATTTTTGAAAAAAAAAATTGAAAACAGACATTATTCTGCCAAAAAATCCTTATTTTGAATTCTAAAGATCTTCAAAGTAGTAAAAAATAATATTAATTATTATCATTCTATGTATAAAGTTAAAAACTGAAAATTAAAAATTTCGAGGTTGGAGGTCCCTTTTCCGCTGAACGCAAAGGATAAAATAATTTATAAGAAAGATGAGAGAGGCCAGTCGGATGGTGGAGTTGCTAAATCAGCAACAATTAATTATCGGCACTGTTACATTTATTGAGACTATAAGGACGACAATTGCACCTGACCAAGTTGCAGCCAATATCCATAGTTTGATATTCAATCAAAAGTGAGATCTCAAAACTCATGCAAACTATGTCCACCACTGTAGGTTTTGCAGAAAGCGTTAGAATCAGATAAGCTAGATTTTATTTGGATGAAATTTTAGGATGCCCTATTCTTGGATAAGTACGTCACTTACCTCATTGGCTTGAACAGGGCTTGGCCCCCATTGTCGAATGTGATGACGAACTTGATTTGCGTACCGCCAGGGAGTTGTTCTGCAGAAAAGACAAGAATAAATAAGTAAAAATAATTATATATTAATATATTATAAAAATATAATATTAATATTTATATATTAATATATTACACTGCTGGCCACTGTAAATGCAACACCCTGAAGGAAACATGCAAATAACATGAAATTTACAACATGCATTAGTGGAGGTGAGATATGCAAATGATTAGAATTTCAGCGCAGACGCACATCACACGCGCCTGTGGCGCCACTTCAAAGCGCTATTTAAGGCTTGGAGATTTCGACGATTTCAAGTTCGGCAATTGTGTTTTTCTTGTGGTTTTTTTCAAAAAACGATCAATTATGCCTCGTCGAAAACAGCGATCATCTTTTGATCAAGTATCCGAGTTCGACAGAGGAAGGATAGTTGCCTACCGAGATTGTGTATTATCTTTCAGGGAAATCGGTAGTCGTGTTGGACGAAACCAAACAACTGTAATGCGGATATGTGATCGTTGGATGCAGGAGGGTACGACGGACCGGCGTGTTCGATCGCATCCACCTCAGCGCACCACTTCACGTGATGACAGGCAAATTGTGCGCATGGTAGTGACGGATCGCTCAGTCACATCACGAACCATAGCACAGCACATGCAGTCTGTAACGCATCATCCAGTGTCTGCGCGTACCATTCGACGCCGTTTACAGCAGAGTGGTCTGTCCGCAAGACGTCCATTGCTTTGTCTACCCTTGACGCAGAACCACAGACGTCTCCGCCACCAATGGTGCGATGACAGAAGGATGTGGACGGCAGAATGGAATGAAATTGTCTTTACTGACGAGTCACGCTTCTGTCTGCAACACGACGATGGTCGCATTCGAGTCTGGAGACACCGTGAAGAGAGGATGCTGAACAGCTGCGTTATGCACCGCCACACTGGTCCTGCACCGGGTATTATGGTATGGGGCGGTATTGGATATCACTCTCGCACACCTCTAGTACGCATTGTCGGTACTTTAAACAGCCAGCGCTACATCTCCGAGGTGTTGGAGCCAGTTGTCCTTCCATACCTTCAGGGCTTGCCCACAGCCATATTTCAACAGGATAATGCTTGACCACACGTGGCACGCATTGTCCAACGGTTCTTCGTCAATCGCCAGATTGAATTGCTTCCCTGGCCGCCTCGCTCTCTGGATCTTTCGCCGATAGAAAACATGTGGTCCATGGTTGCTCTACGATTGACCCAGATTCGATCCCCAGCTGCCACAGCATATCAACTTTGACAACGTGTGGAAGCTGCTTGGTCTGCTGTACCCCAAGAACTCATCCAAAGTCTCTTTGAATCAATGCCGAGGCGTGTGGCAGCGGTGATCTCCAACAATGGCGGCTACTCTGGCTACTGATTTTGGCAGGAACCACACTTCACAGAAGTCTATAAATTTAATCATTTGATACTTGGTCAACCTGTTATCTACAAAATAAATTTTGTTGTGATATCTCTTGTCTTTCTTGGTGTTGCAATTTGGGTGGCCAGCAGTGTATTAATATATTATAAAAATTTTTAATTAGGAAGGAAAAGTGTTTTTTACTTTTACGTGTGTACAAATGTTATATTGATCATTCGCGTTACCTTATAGGGTTACCTTTAAATTTTATTCTAATACTTCATGTTTGCGTTTATGGTAAACTTTATAGTTACAAGTATTTCGTTATTTCGAGTTGCAAAGCACAAATACTTTTGCGAGTGTGCACTTGTGTCGGGTTCCAAGAACGATGCTGATAATAATTAACAAAGATTTATTTAGGTCATTGTCATAATTATGTTGTTGAACAGTCAGTATTATGTTGGTTTTAAATCATTTGAATTCACATAATTTTGTTCGAATAGAATGCGATGCAAATTTATGATAGTCTAGTTTAAAAAAAAAGATTTTAAATTCTTCCTTTCCTAGATGACTGTTTCCTCAAAACAACTTGTAGACAAAAAAGGACACATATTCAGGCTTAACAATTGAGAAACGGAATGTTTTGTCAATGTAGGAACAGAAGTTTAATGTAATCTTTTCGATTATTCCCATGGTAAAAATCTCAATAAGTGGGAAAATATACATCTATAAATATTTTTGATGATGGAATGAAGGGTATATAATCAACTATAACACAGGTACTGTAGCAATTTACTAGACTCCAAAATTTGGCATTACCAAGTAAATTTGTTATAGTTTGGCTCGAAGAGAGATCATATCACCCCAAATTCCCCCTACTTCCTTAGAAACTATCTATTCCAAATATCTTGAAAAATGAATGGACTTATACGGGTTGTAATAAAATGGAACATCCTGTCAATGCCGGAAGAAATTTTGCTGCAATGTCGATGGCGAAGTATAGGCAAATAAGATCAGCTTTCGCACAACCTAACGATTCGCAATAGCTTTTTGAGTGGAGAGTCGAAAGAGACGAAAATACATTAGTTCGATTCATTTCCATACAGCTAATGGAAGCTGGTTCTTAATCCAGAAATTGCAACTCACGGTATAAAATATTGTTTTGAAGTGGTAAAATCTCTGGTGATATCTGAGTCCAGTTTGACAAAGAGTGGTGTTAGTCATAAAATAATTCGAGCACGATAGTGTCGCGGAGCTATTCAAATTTACATCACCTTATGAGCAAGATTATATTTAAAAATATTCCATAGAAATTGTAGTAAATGATGGCTTAATCAGTGATACACCACAGAGGAACTCAAACTGACAGCTACTTAACTGTCATCGCTGCAGAATTATAAATTAGAACTCAGGTTCAATTTCGCATAGGGTTTTCGCATTTTTTCTTCACGTAAATTTGACCCAAGTTCTACAAAAGAGTTACTTGCGTGCGGTTGGTATCACTTTTGTACAAGATTTCTCCCTGTAGCCTCAAAGTGCGATATAGGCAGTTTACAAGCCACAGTTGTAGTTACAAAACACTTAAACAACTAATTTCTTTGTAGACTTTTGAAAGCGTTAACGTCAGATGAGAAGACTCAGTGTTGTCTTTTGCTAAAATCATGTTCCTGAATTTTTGGAAAACAGTGGTCAATATGTGGATAAAATGCATCTACATAGGGGGCACCGGGTTTTGATTCTCTATTAATATACTGTGGCTATGCTGAAACCTAAGCAATAAATATATATATTTAACTGACAACCAAGCAATGTATTGTAGGTAACTGGGTAAAGAACATATTGTACAATTATTAAGAAATGAAGCAAAAGACGTATGGGCAAATGGTTTCTTTCATTATTTTCTTTCACATTCCATTCTAAATTCAATTTTTTTTTAATCTAAAATGTATCCTTTGGTAATAGATTGCTAACACAACAATATAAACTTTCATCTCCCGTATACTTTTACATTAACTTATCTTTGATATTGTTACAACAATCTGATGTTAAAATAAAGATATGTCTTTCGTCGTTTTTTCTTTGATGTCTTCAAGGATGAATAATTTAATTCCTTAGTTCCAGTGTTTTGGTCTTAATTGCAATCGAAACTTCATAATGATGGTCAAAATTTCCCAAGAGGATTAATTGATAATACGTATTACAAAGTAAGTGCAAAAGCTGATCATCATATGTGCCCATGTATTTGTTTGCTGTCATAATTTTTAAAAAATAAAATCTTTATGCATACTTAAGCACGTAATTTAAATTTTAATACACACGTAGAACTAAACATGTGCGATAGCATATTAGGAGGTTCTCAATATAACAAACTCATGCTACAAAACATTCATTACTCCACTAAAAAGTCATTACATTTAATATTTATATAAACTGTTTAAAATTATATTGCGTATTATGTAGCGATGGGAGCAAATCGTGCATCGATTTTTTTAAGTCCCTATCCACATACTCTAGTTTTCTATTTGATGTAGTAAATTTTAATTTATACGTAAAACCCATTCTTCTTTTCAGCCTAGGAACACATCTAGGGTAAAGAGTGGCCATGGCGGTTACACAATTGTGTGGTTTTTGTTGTTAAGGTGTTAATAAGTATTTGGAAATGTTACACGCATTTTTGGCATCTCCTTCGACTTATACTCCAGGGCCAGTGCCCCTTTTCTCCTGTTTCCTATCACTGCACCCCTGTTTCATTTGTGAATCCGAGCATAAAGTATAAATATTGATAATTTAACCTTTAGCTTACGGGGTCCATTTTTCCGACTCCCTCGTTAGAACTGGAAATTTCATACCCCCTAAGAACGGCCATTAAGGGAGTTATATATATGTTATATATAATATACACATATATATAGATATATATATACATTACATATATATATATACATTACATATATATATATATAGATAGATAGATAGATAGATATTCTTGCGCCCGTATTCTTGGGATACATGCTAAAATTCAGTGGGAAGTTTGAAAGATTTAAAACCTAAATTTATTTCCTCATCTGTTTCGTACATTCACAAGAGGAAATCTAGAGGAATTTGCTATTTAATAGCGCATGCCTGATATTTTACGTAATTTTGAGAATCAGAGGCTGTGTGGTAATAAAGCTTACGCCGACCCAACCCTATAGGTATGCGGCAATAAAAACTAATACCCAATTGGCGCGACAGGAATCCGCTACACCTATGAGATCCGCAGGACCCCTGAGCGTCCGAAAATATCAAATTTTCCTAAAATCACAACACAAGAACCCCATGTGCATCCACCACACGGTGACACATGTAGACCCATCCTTAGAACTCTATTCAATCTGGTTACAATCTACAAAATACTATATAAAACAGTTCCGTAACTGACTGATTGACTGACTGACAACGCACAGACCCAACCGCTGGACCTAAAGGTCTGAAATTTTGCATGGCGATTCTTCTTATAGTGTAGGGGTGCAATAAGAAAGATTTTTGAAAAACTTTTCTTAGATTTTTTTAAATTAAATTTTTAAGCTGTTTTAGCAACTTTTTTAAAATTTACATTTAAAATAATACTCCGAGGGTTATAAAATTTATATCACGAGAAAGATCATAAAAATTCCTTTAAAATGAAATCTTTTTCGAATCTTATCTCCATTTCCTGATTTTGGGGGAATTTTTAAAGATTAAATTTTATAATTTAATTTATTAAATTCTGATCACGTGATTTTTTTTCTGGTACTTTAAATTAATTTATCGTCACGTGAATATCAACGAAATAGACAAAAAAAATTTTCTTGCTAATGCGGCAGACGATTGGCTATTATCCAAAAATGTATTAAAATACAGTAAAAGATATGTTCCTCAAACTGTACTATATTCTTTAGCATGTTGTATTAGATTTAATTTGAATATTTTCTTCTACATTATATTGTATATAAAAATATCCCTTACGATTTTTTTATAAATATATTTTTTTTGTTTTTTTTTACATCGATTGCATACATTGATCGTTGTATTTATTATAGATATATATATATATATACTTATTTTTTTGGCATTAATTACTTACATTGACCGTTGTATTTAATTGTAATGTACTCCGTAGCGAAGTGCGGGTTTTCAGCTAGTATTAATATAATTGTAGCACATGAACACATTTTAAAATACAAACAAACGAGTTGATAGTGTTACAAATAACCAATATACGTAATTTTCCAAGGAAGCACTTTTTTTCTGATTCACAATATCCCATCGAACGTACAAAACTATTACAAGCACATTATAATATCTATAACCTTATGACTCCATAATATTTAACAATACAAGTAAACAAAATTAAAACAGTCAAACAATCTAACATTTAAATAACTCACAAAAGGAAAAAAATGCAAAAAACAAAACCCCAGTGATGAATCTTTGATCAAATGGGATACCACTGATCCATGAGGATCTTCACTATTTTTTTTAGCAGACTTTTTGGATCAGAGGCTGTATATAGCAATGCAGATTACCACTAGCAAACGAATAAAGGTATTTACCCACTGATGTGATCTTTCGTTTAGCAATATCTTGCAACATGGCATCGACGACTGTAGTATCCTCAGGATATAGTGAGTACTTGCTGATTTGCAGGTGGAACTTCTCCCAGTTCGTCATATTATCTCTGAAAGTAAAAAGAAAAGGACATTGATATCAGTTAAATAATATTGTTTCATTGATTTTTTTTTCCACGATCAGGCCTACATCTGCCATTGCACGAAAAATCTTATTTAAAAAAATTTCCAAATCTGTCACCAATTAGAAATGGAAAAATAAAGCAGAGAATCAGGCGGTAATATAAAGTTGGTGGGTTTCGTAAGCTTTGGATTGTCACGAAGATAAACTGTCAGCAAATTCACTAGGTGTACTGTTTTTAGCTCAGTAAAACAGAGGGATTTTCCTCGTTAAAATTTATTTGTTTTCTTAGCGTATTGATTGTTATCCTCTTTTTTTTTTTGTAACAAGTTATTAATTGAAAATGTCAAGGCTGACTTTGCATTCACACATTTCACTTATTGATGAAGTTTTGTACATTTATACACCTCCTTTTCAGCTTATTGAAGGAAAAATCAACCATTGGAATTGAAGCATTGCTTAAAGGCTTCTACGCCAGATTTATTTCAAAGAAACAAAATTAAAAATAAAAGTTTAGCTAACACACCCAGTCTTGTTCACAATGAGTTAATCATATTATTTATATACAAGCCGGGCTTCGCCTAGCTACGCTCAAGCCATCCGTGTAACATATTTATGTACTTCGGGCCCCACAAAAGAAAAAAAAAAGCCTACAAATGTATTAAATTCAAGTGAATTAATTCCTTTCAATTTTCATTCCCGTCGCTGCCGACAGATGGCAGCACCACTGCTCCAGATGATTTGGTTTCTCAGCAGTGAGTGATTTTAGAATGAAAATATCTCTAAAACTATTAAATTAACAGAATAAGTGTACGCAGAAAAAATTATCAGTTTTCGAAGCTCTTTCCAAATATGTAACATTTATGTACTTTCATGAGAAAAAAAATACACCAATTTTCCTGTATATTTGTCGGCCATTTTTTTTCGAGGAGTGGCCCGCCCGGATGAGTTACGGTCACGTGATCTCTCGACATCCACTATTATTTATTAGTATAGATTTGTCAAAGTATAAAGATGCATGTGAATCTTCATTTGCTGCCCCTCGAAATTTGTGTACCAACCTTTCTGGCATTTGCCAAAGGTGGTCGACAGACTATGAGTGTGCTAAGGTGTTTGTGAATCTTTATTTGCTTCGTCTCTAAATTTTATAATGAACCAATCTAGTATTTGAAAAAGAAGGTCGACAAGTCGACAGTCTATCAGTGTGCTAAAACTGTCAGGAGAAGTCTAGGCACGCAGTATAAAGTGGTGACATCAAAAATTACTCTCTCCGATATCTGAATACATGCCAATATCGATAGACGTATATTCAGATATCGATGACAAATTGTATAAATTACAGTAAGATATTTAGGGGGGGGGGCTTTAAATAATTATGTGATCTATCAGAGCTCTTCTGGAGAGAAAATCAAAGAAAATGTTTATTTATTCCTAAAGGATGTATGTTGCTGTTGCTTATGCCACTTGACCGACAGCTTATGCCACTTGGCGACAGCAACATCAGATCAAGTCCCGAAGGCTGTGGGCGATGAAGGTGCAGATCCTGTTTTGACTGGCACCACAAGGGTCAGAGTCCGAATTGGCCAAAGGACCAGTTTCGTAATTTTGAACCGAGTCAAGTGACAAGACCAGAACACTTGATCCCGCACCTCCAGAGGTAATATTGAGAACTTGGAGGACATTGCAGCCACGAGAGATTTTACGTGCACCCGCCGCCATTAGTGTACACGGCAGTGGATTTGTCAGCGACGAGCATCGAACCAGTGATTTTCGGATCACTAGCCCGCTGCTCTTGCCAATTGGGCCACTGCGCCCCTAAAGGTATTTTGCGCTGTGTGAGTGGATAATAGAAATTTTTTAGTTTTGGTATACGTCAACGGCCATAACATGCTGGAAACACCGGTCCGATCACCGAAGTCAAGCAGCATCGGGCGCGGTCAGTACTTGGGAGGGTGACCACCTGGGAACACTGCGGGCTGTTGGTATCTCTTTTCACCTATACGGTGCCTCCTTAAAGCTGCTATGTACTAAGAAAAAAATCGTATTTCCCTTTTCCTCTTCTTGCAGACTCTTGTGGTTGGAGGAGTCCAGTTGACAGTTCGAGAATTCCACCCCCCTTAGGATTGAGGGATTTTGAGGGATTGTAATGGCTCTCTCTCTATAGGGGGGTTAAGCTCTGCCCCCAAATTGTTTATTTAAAATATATTTTTGTCAACTATTTACAGGTACATAAATGCTAATAATCAAATAAAATTGGTATTGTCAGATAACCTGAACTTTTCTGCAAAGCGCTACAAGATTCATTTTATAAATTTCGTCCACCGAAGGAATTTATGAGCGTTTAAAACACACTATACCAGATTTTTCCCCGAATAATTTAAATCTTAAAATATTAATTGCATTTTTAAAAAAAAACGAAAAATGTACACATATATAAAATATCTTTCTCTATTACGGAGTACAATTTAAAAAAAAAAAATCTTTGAATCCAAGTCGGCAATCCGTGGACAAATTTTCTCCATAGGTTAACATTGAGGTGAGTGAATCCAATGGGGTTAGTAGTACATAGCAGCCTTAAATGAATGGCCAACAGTCTTGCCCTTTACTGAGAACAAATGGCGTCATAGACAATCTTTCGGGTATTTGTAATAAATAAGTTTTGGTAATATTTTTGAAGGAAAAAGTCATTGTTATGGCGACAGAAGGTAAACTAACTTAGGATGAAAATCTGTTATTAGGACGTTCGGATTTCCGGCAATGATATTCATTGAAAATATACATCAGTTGAAAGACAGGTAGTTGTAATGCAAAGAGGAAAGCGTAAACATCAAAAATTCTTTTAATCTTCATGTCAGTTTAATTTTTTTTAGGGGTGAAACTCACAACGTTTAAATTAAATTCAAAATAACAGCAAAAAAGAAAGAGGCTACAAAAGACCAAAAAGGACGCCTTCACAGCTCTTAAATAAAAACATATTTTGATGAAACTTTAATTTAGATGGAATTTTTCTCCGCTGAGAAACGTACCAGATAACAAAAGAATTCCTTCCAACACGTAAAAACGGTGTATTTTTTATTTTTTATTTTTCGAAAGAGTGAAATATAATTCGATATGATGGGCATGAAAAAATGGAATATCACTGTTATAGCCTGCAGGGGGAAAAAAAAGATCATACTTCACTGCACAAGGTGACGGATTTCAAGCAAAGACAAAATGAAAATGTATTTCGACTGATCGCCTGTGATGTTCGAATCATAACGGTTTGTATTCTTTGCTTCGCTGATTCTTTCATTTTCCCAGTATGATTCATGCTTTTCCAAAAATGATTTATTAATATAATATCGTCCGACGACAGTAGCTGTATTCGAGTCTGTCTTCACGAATATTAGAAAAAATATTCTTTTTCGTACGGGTTGGAGAAAAATGGCGTAAGTTAACCGAAGTTTGTGCATTAACATTTTGAGATTTTTGCAAAAATATTACTGACATAAAAGTCATTTTCAGTTTCAAACCATAAAGGCAACTGAAGTCTTCTAATTATATTCATGATTGTTGCGAAAAAATTCTTACGTTTTATACTGGAACAAGAAGAATATATATTTTTGTTTAAATATCAAATTTTACATCGTGCATATGAAATGAAATTTATATGCAAATTTTACATCGTTTAGCTTTAACTGGAGCATATATATATATATATATATATATATATATATAAATATATATATATATATATATATATATATATATATATATATATATATATATATATATATATATATATATATATATATATATGTGTGTGTGTGTGTGTGTGTGTGAGGCTAAAATATATGGGGGGGGGCGATCGCGTGACCTTAAAACGGGATATTAGTTATTAAAATATAGGATTTAACAATTCAAGTCTGAGAGTTCAAATTAAGCGGTGTAATGCATTGCAGTGAAAATAGAACTAATGGGTCGGCTTGATTCAATCTTCGAATATACCACAGGCAGAATTTTTAGTAGACGGATTAGCTTTGAAGAGTTGGCGCTAAGAAAGTGCATCGGTCAGCAAAAAGAGCATGTACGTTATGACGACATGAATAATTAATGAGCGTCGGTGCGCGTTGGTTAAAAGGTTGGGAACAAAGGATTTAATTTAGAGTCATGGATAACGAAGCAACGAAAAAGACGTGTGCCGTTAGACGCACGGATTTAAATTGTGTGGGGTTCTTAGTTAATGTTTGATGCAGCTGAGATTCTTAAAGAACTTTAATAAATATGTTTAGGAACATCAATTGGACTATTTTATGGCTTTGTGTCGACATAACACTGTTTGATCGAAGTATTTAGAGGATAAGCGTCACCACCGGTTCACCGACTGCATCATGATACAAAAGAGGTTTGGATTTATATTAAATAGTATGGGAGTACAAGCCAAGTCTGACACACACACACACACACACACACACACACACACACACACACACATATATATATATATATATATATATATATAAACCAAGTTTGAATGTTCTATCGTTGTCGCTATTTTCATGTTGTTTAATTGTCATTTTTTGGCGTATATTTTCATCCCTTTGGGTTTACTACACAGCTTTAAGCGTTAAACTTCTAATTTTTTCATATTTTGAATAACGTTACAGGAATTAAATTTTCATAAAACTAGACGGTTTCTTTCTTTAAGCATACTTGAGTGTTGTTTTTAAACCTTGTAAATCATCAGCAGGATTCGCTGGTTCATGTTCCGTGTTTGACATGATTGTCTGTTTGACGGGCCGCGGGTTGGACCACACTAATATACAGTAGAGCAACAAGAAGAGACTGGTCACTGTGTAGCATGGAAATGGTTGTTATAGAATGAGAGTATTTCTTCCGAAAGGTTTATGCAAGTTTTAAAAGATTATACTTAAGAGACATGTTTATTCAACAAACGCGATGTTTACAATTCCATTATGATATCTTTATTTTGAGTATGTTTGGAAACATTATCGACTGAAAGAGTCTTATTTCGCAACTTTTTAAACTTTAACGAGAGTTTAGGCTTTATGGCCCTTGTTGACAAAAATCCTCGAAGTTGAAATTTTGTATCAAGTAAAATTAATAGTCACTGTGGAGGCAGTGGCGTAGCGAGCATAACTGGCGCCCGGGGCACGATACTTTTGTGGCGCCCCCCTGAAAAACATATAGTAATATAATATATAGACTCTATATTGGCGCGCTCGATAAACATATAATAACATAATATATAGACCTTATACTGGCACTCCCCCCCGAAAAGCATATAGTAACATAATATATAGACCTTATGTTGGTGCCCTCCCCTAAAAACATATAGTAATATAATATATAGACCTTATATTGGCGCCCCCCACAAAATAATATAGTAATATAATATATATACCTTATATTGGCGCCCTCCCCGAAAAACATATAGTAATATAATATATAGACCTTATATTGGGGCCCT
>OU015496.1:189331550-189351550 GCA_907164885.2 Dolomedes plantarius
TCTGGCTATGGGGTTATCTCAATAGCGCTGTTTATGGTGATAATCTAAAGAATTTGGCGGCATTGAAAGATGCGATACATCGACATGTCTGTAACATTCCTCCTGATATGCTAAGAGCTACTGCTGAGAATGCAGTAATGCGATTTAACTTGTTTTCGGAAAATGGTGGACGCCACATTGAACATGCTTTGTAACACGTTTCAGAAACGGTTAAACACAGTTTAAACTGATGTCTTCATAGCACCATTTACCCCCTGGTGGTGAGTTTTTGAACTTTATTTTTTGTTTTTGGAAAAGAAATTCCCATGATCTCCTTTAAACTATTACCAAGTTTGATAACATTTGGTCCAGTAGTTTTCCTTTTATGACCATTTCAAAGTGAAACTTTAATTATAACCACCCTGTATATATATATATATACTTACAAAAATCATAACGGATATTTTTATAAACAAAATAATGTAGAAGGAAATATTCAAATTAAATACAACGGTCAATGTATGCAATTAATTTGTATATTTAATATCCATAAAAATACTAATTTGAATTAAATTCTTAAAAACTTCCATCTCAGTATAGTGGTTAAATTTTCTCTTTTACCGTATTTTAATAATTTATTTGTCTATTTCCTTGCTATGCACGTGACGCAAAATTAATTTAAATTATCACCAAAAGAAAAGAAACCACGTGATCAGCATTTAATAAATTAAATTCTAAAAATTAATCTTTAAAAATTCACCAAAAATCAGAAAAGAGAAGTAAAGATTCGAAAAAGATCTCATTTTAAAGAATTTTTATGATATTTCCCATGATATAAATTTTATAACCCTCAAATCATTATTTTAAATGCAAACTTTAAAAAGTTACTAAAATAGCTTAATTTAATTTTAAAAAATCTAAGAATTTTTCAAAAATCTTTCTTAGTGCACCCCTACACTATAAGAAGAATCGCCATGCAAAATTTCAGCCCTTTAGGTCCAGCGGTTTTGTCTCTGCGTTATCTGTCAGTTAGTCAGTTATGGAACTGTTTTATACCTGTATATATAGATTAGACTTTCACTGAACCTGCTGGGTCTCTAATTATGAAGAATTTAAGTTAATATCAGTATTGCACTGAAACGGAGGCTTTAGGTAATTTTCCTAAATATTTCAATTTGTTTGTGTTATTTCTCCTTAAAAAATCGAAATTAATTATTTCTCATTATTTTGAGAAGTAACTTGTTTAAGGGGAGATATCACCTCTGCACGCACAAAAATACACTAATTTTTACTACCAAGCTTAATGTGTTGTCAAACAGTTAATTTGAAATTAATTTAAACCCTTTTTTTAGGGTGAATTGTACAAAGCATTATCTATTAGAAAACAAAAGCAAAATTGTTGGGAGGTTATTAGAAATTATTTTATGTAAAAACAATAATTAATCTTTTATGAAAAATGAATCTCAGGTCAATGCATCGTGCGCAGATTTTTTAAAAAACTGTAAAAGATATATATTAAATTATTTGTATATATTCTATCTATAGGTTATACTTTAATATGCACCAAAATAATTACCATATTTCACTTAAAAATACTTTTTTCAGGCAAATGTATTGGAATGTACAAAAAATATCGTAATTTTTTTTAAAATTTCTGTAAAAAAATTAGTAATATGTACTTACTTAAATTTAGGTAGAAATTGTATAAACATACAAGATATACATGTATAATAAATTTTAGCAATTAGTTTTGAAGAAATAGTTTATTGTTGTATAAATAGGATGACCAATTTAATAGTGTCTATGAAATATTTCGCCTCATATATGTGACTAGACTTTCTGTTTAAAAATGACTACAAATTTATTTCTGTTGTAGACCAAATTAATAGTAGTTACAAAGTATTTCCTCTTTTCTAGGGGTCCAGGGTTGCCCAAATTAGTAGGCAGATCTGTACTGTCCGTCCGGTGACCAAGCCTGTACGAAACATACACCGAACAGGGGAAATAAACCTTCGTCTGAGTTTGCAGCTGGTCTTTGGTGTTTCATAGGCAGCGGAGGGGAATCGTTTGACCCGAGGTGTCAAACGATTTCCTCTTTTCTATGCGAAAAATAGTAGAACGACTTTTTTCTGTTTCAATAGCATGATCAAACAAATAGTTATTAAATCTATGGTGCCCGGTGTAAAGGGCTTAACTAAAAAAAGTGAGTTTTATAATGTTTTCATTAACTCGCATTCTTGTTTGTGTGTGTGTTTGTCCAGTACAAATATTGCAATCGATTTTTAACTAACTTCCCGACTAGCTAGACATTAGAAACTTTTAGAATAGCTCAGAACACGATGACAATGCATTATTTTAATACTTTTAGCCATCTTTAAGCAGGATTGAATTCATTTTCAGTTAATTTTTTTATTTTTGTAGACTGGTGCAGCCATCTATCGGCCGGGACAGTAACGAAAAGTTAAACGTGAGTTAACTTCCAATTAACTTCATTTTTGTTGATGGGATAATCCATCAAAAAATTTTTAGAAAAGTATTTATTAATACATAAAATTGTCACGTTTGTATGATTCAACAGAAAATTTAAAAACCTGGTATATAAAAAGTTCTTTTTATCTTGTAATTATTAGATATTTGTTAGTATTGATTAAAAAAAATCTTTTGACTTGTATAAAAGGCTTGAGTATATCAATTTTGTATACAAAAGTACATTTCTTTGTACAAAAGACTCAAGTCGAAATTATTGTTCTGCGATTGGTATAAAAGCCAATAACTTGGTATATTTAAATCACTGTTTTTGACTTAAGCCATTTATACCGGGCACCATAGAAATGTTCCTCCTTTGGTATATGACTAAATTTTATATTTGTTTTAACCTGAAGATCAAATTTATAGTGGCAATAAATGACTTCCCCGTTCATATAGCACTAGCTGTTTGAAAATGAGTATAATTTATATTTTGTTTTAACAGGAGGAACAAATTAATGTTGGCTATAAAATATAGAAGATAAATAGAAGGTATCTTTTCTTCGTGTATCCTTCGCAAATCTAAAAAAACCACCAAATGGTAGCGAAACGCAGATAACAACATTAATATGAATGTGTTACTATACAGAAAAGTTAATTCACAAAATAGTGTGATGAAAATTAATTACTTCTCATGGGTATGAATAACACGAATATATATAAAAATATTTAATTGAGATGTAGCAAAATTAAAATTCATTTCGACACTGTACTGGAAAATATGCCTTAAAATTTATATGGTATTGTATATTACGTCGGCCCTGTGGTACAGCGCGCTGGTTTTCGGTGCTGAGGGTGCTCGGATCGAATCTCAGCGTCGCGCCACGAAAAATGTCTCCGTTTGTGTCGTCTCTTCATAGGGTATAATGTTGTCCACCTATATGGTGCCCCCATAATAAAATGGACGGTAAACTGCGGCGTAATATAAGCGAATGTTTGACGGCAAGTGCCTCCACTTAAAAAAATATTATGTTCTACAAAAAGAAAATATGTTTATATGGCAAAAAAATGTATGTATTTATACTTGTAATATTTTGTGCTTAGTACTATTATTCTATACGTATATACATTTAAGCGGAATTCGAATATCTAAATGTATAAATTTACGAACAGTTCGCTTTAGGGCGTGTTTATCGAGCATATCATTCTGAGGAGCCTTTAACAATGGTTTAATATGCGATAAAAGCATCCTTGGTGTATCCTGATGAACATGAAATATGTTGACTAAAATATATACATTTAAACTCCGATATAATTATAACATCCCGGAAATGAGATATTTACATTGAACGACATTACCCTGAATTCGCTACTTAGCGGCAATTACCAGGAATTCGTATATAAATGGTAGAATACGAAATGAACGGCCAAACATTGCTATCGCCTGAATTTATGAATGTGCCTTATTTGACAAGGGAGGTTGCACTTACAGAGCTACCTTACTTATGTGAGGACAAAAGAACTACCGGCAATTTTGCGAAGAGCTGAATGCGTAATAGCATAAATGTTCTTTAATATTAATGAGATCCCTGAGGCAAGCATAAAGACTGTGTTACCAACCGAATGCTGCATGAAAGGGAGAAATATCTCCCTTTATCTCAAGGCTTCCGCGCGGGTATTTACACATAAATGCGTTTTCTTGGTGTCAAATATATATTTCACAGTGTGAGTGATTTCAATGGGGTTCTGCAGCCGCACAAGACCCATTTGAAATGCTTCGCTGAGGGATGTAATGGAGTGGTTTTGTACACGTGTATATATCGACAAATACGCCGTGAAGTGACTGGTTTTCATTTTCTTAACGAGTATAAATTAACTATTGATGTACGCGCAACATTTATATCACACACACACACACACGTATATGAAATACCGAATCTATAAACGACCCTTAACGAAGATATCCGAGAAAACAGCCGAACGGGAATTCGGCTTGGTAATCGGGCCTTGTGCACATTACCAATATTTAATTGAGATATTGGTAATGTGCACAATATCTCAATTAAATAATGAAATCAAAGTTATTTAGTTATCCAAATCAAATAATACAGTTAACCGGAATAATAATTTTATTACTTTAAACAAATTATGGTTATCGAACAGTGAAACATATTTTACGAAATGTAAAGGAGTAGAAGCTATTTACATAGTTACAAGCAGAGCGAAGTGATAATGGAACCCGCTCAATCCCTGATACAATCTTTAGGCCCATAGTACCTACGCTCACACCAGCATGTATGAAATTTAGTCCCTGTTTGCCACTTGACCCTCTGTGGTGCAATATGCCCAGGCGACATCCAGGTGCATATAGAGAGAATGCGGGATTTGGTTATATAAAAGTTGGTAAAAAAAAGACTGGAACAGAATTAAAACTCATGTGGCGTTATTATTACTTACTTACTTACACACACGTACGCTACAGTGTGTGTACGCTACAGACATTTTACATGTTGGAGTTTCAATGAAGTGATAAGAACATCTTTTCGAAAAAATCAATTCTTGACTTCTAGACTGTAGTAAAAGCCGAGTTCTGATTCTTTTTTGTGTGTGAAGCTTTATTATTCCAACCTTTTAGCTCTGAGTAAAGGTTTCTTTTTAAAATAGTGTTTAATCTGTCAATATCTGCTTAATATAGACATTTGTTTTTGTTACCGTGATCCACCAATGTTTAAATGGAAAATCAGTTTATACTAAATTCAGAAATTTAAATACTTCGCACTGAAATTTTAGATAAAACTGAAAGATTTTAATCGTAGAAAAATCTTGCAATGTAACATTAAATGTTTTAACATTTTATTCTTATCCCCACCTTTCTTTTTAAAGGAGATATCACTTTTTAGGATTCTAATTTCGCTTTATGATCATATCTCTAACCTATTCTCTACATTGCAGAGAGGTTAATTTCAATTCAAATACATTTTTTTATAACTACTTCTTGGAACAGTGACGAGAGACGTCTCGGGAGAAATTACGATGAGTAACTCGAGCCATGTGTTCGGGGTGATAAAGAGTGAATCAGAGCTTTTAACATCGACGGTAAGTACTTTGAACAAGATCACATGAAAGCAGTTCCAGAGTAATGGACTGATTAGTTAGGAGAACATTAGCCATAGATTTTACTGAATAAATATGCCTGTAAATTGAAATTCTGAGACAGATTTATACAACACAGAGATTTTGCGGTTTGCTCTTCAAAGAAATTAATTCGATGAAATGTTTGTGTGCTTTCACTATATTAGTAAATTTAACACAATGCACAAAACTGCTGGTAAAAGGGATTTATTTTATAAACATAAAAAAAACCCACACGTACTGATATGGGACGGGCTGTATTGAGTTTTTTCTACTTTGTCAACCGTGCAATCTTAAACCAGTTTTCTTTATAAGGAAAAGTTAAATAAAAGGATCTTTTTCTTTTAATTTTTTTTCTCGGGCACTCATCTTAATCTGTAATCAAATGACGTGTGCGTACATTAACTTTGAGAAAATGCGAACATGATTTCACTTTCCTTTTAGATACATCTGCCTTAAACTATAGGTTGTTTGCGCCAATAAAATAGAATCCCAGTCTCTTGATGCCATTCGATTAAATTAACTAACTTTAACTGAAAATCATTTTATATACTTGAAAGATTTCTCAGCCTTTTACAGAGAATACTATTCAAGTTATTTGTCTTTTCAGTTTACAATCATATCTCAAATCTAACTCTGTGCAATGGTTTTCAAAACATTAATTTAGATAGGTAAAATGTGTTTTTGGCTTCATTCTAAAAAAAAATAGTATGTTTAAAGTTTGGGTTTTTGAGATATTAAGGTGTTAGTTATTAGGTTATATAAACTGATATATTTTTTTACAATGTGCGCATGCTTACACACGAAAATATGACCACGCAAAGAAATTAACCTTCAAGCAAGCTTATCCATGTTGTCAGAGAAAATGGGATAAAATATAGACGTTGAATAAGCTATCCATTGAAATATCTTTTTTAGTGGCTTTTAGCAGAATAGTTAATGTGCTAGAGACAGGAAACTGTCAAGTACTTGTCTACCTGATTTACTTACTGGCGGAGAAGTTTTTCCTCATTTATACGCTTTTTCAGGTGTAACTAATCGCTACAGCTCTAGGGTTGGGATTTAGTTAGTTACATAAAGTAATGCAAATGCATCTAACATAAAAAAATTCTTCGAGGTTAGATTCTTGAATCATAATAACTGTCTTGTAGAAACGACAACAGTGGGTCCATCTCGAGAAGTAGAAAACAATATTTTGTTCTTTCACCTGCTTTAAATATAAAGTCTGCATGAATGAATATCCAAACATTCATTCCGTAACAGCTTTCGTTGCAGAACCGAATCGTCGTTGTTTATGTTTTCGTCCCCTATCCGGTACTAAACATGACAACCTTTGCATGCTATTTGTAGTTTTTCGGATTAATAATAGGGCAAGAACTGCTTGGAGCAAATAGAAGGAATTGAATAAATTGTAACCAATCGGAAATGGAAACAGCGCCGGAAGCTGATCAGAACTGCAGTCGAGGTTGTCAATAGATCACGATATTTTGTCATACAAGGCATATCTGAAGATTTTTTCAACAAGAAAAACCTCTATTTAGCTTAAATGATATCTCAGAGCTACACACTCTGGAGGATTTTTTTTTTTTTTTTACCAATGCGGAGGCACTTGTACTCAAACATTCGTCCTTACTACGCCGCAGTTTTACTGTCCATTTTATTGTGGGGGCACCGTATAGGCGGACAGCATTACCCCCTATGAAGGGACGACACGAACGGAGGCATTTTTCGTGGCGCAACGCCGGGATTCGATCTGAGCACCCTCAGCATTGCAAACCAGCGCGCTGTACCACAGGGACACTCTGGAGTATAATTTATACCTTTATGCCTCCTACAGGAGAGTTAAAAATTATCTTTCTATGAATTTGAAATGCTGTCTCTTTACTTTTGCGTAAAAGACAAATATTAGAACACTCTTTATGATTGAGTAAATCCCTCATATGAATGGTTATATTATGAGATTTCTGTTTTGCTCTTTGAGAGAAACTAGACAAGGCCGTTACCGTAATGCTTCATCATGGTATTATTTACGTTATAAGCTATGAAAACTTCGCCCTCGTATACCGTTAAAGCTGTGATAGTTAAACTTACAATCAAAGCATTAGTAAAAGCTCTCTGTGTAAGGGGACACGTGCCTTTTAGGCCGTCTGCACACGGAGCAACTCAAAAGAAACTGATAACTGACTCGAATCGTGGCTCCATTCAATTACATAGGTTACGACTCAACACGGACTGGTTTGTGATTCGAGTCAGTTATCAGTTTCTTTTGAGTTGCCCCGTGTGCAGACGGCCTTAAAGTCGAAGAGACTCGACAAACATATCCCCATTTTCAATCATCAGTAGTTACTAAAATAATTTATTCAGAACTATGAACATTTTACTGAGTTAAACACTTTTTCTTCTTTATAAATATGTAAATATGGCTCTCAGTTTTTTCTTTGTTGACGATAAATATTTTAATTTTTTTAAATTTCAACCATTGTTTTTTATTGTTATGGCAATGCGCACAGACTTACGTCCGCATATTACTGAATATACATATTTTTTAGTTTTAAAATTATGTTGTATAATATATCTTAAAAAATGAACAACTTTGAAATCAAAATTCTTAGTTCTTCATAGAAAAAAAAGGTTTAAAAAAATTTAAATTTCGAAATTTTTTTTATAAATTTTACGATAATTAAAATTTTTATGGCAGGAATGACATAATAGTAGGCCATTTTAATGATACATGTTTATACTGCCCGTGTATGAAATTTCATGGTATTCTAGCCAACTGTTTTGGTGATATCATGTGCGAAATGACATAACAACGGAAAAAAAACAATGGTTAAAATTTTAAACAATTAAAAAATTTCTCTTCAATCTAGAAAAAACTGAGGGCCATATTTATAAAGAAAGAGTGTTTAAGTCACAGTAAAATTTTCATATTTCTGAATAAATGATTTTAGTAACTACTGATGATTAAAAAAAGGGATATGTTTATCGAGTCTCTTGGTCTTTAACCCCTTCAGGGGCAAAAACCTCCATCGCTTGCAAGGTGCAGATTTCTCCCCGCCTTTTTTTTAACGTAAAGAATCTTGAAATATTTTCAAATTAAAAGTAGCATAATGTTTTTACTTCTTTATACTGATAACAGATGGCAGTACTAACCATTTTTTCTGCTCATTTAACTGTAATACATTGAATGCAAATGAAAAAAAGACTTGATTTAGGCCTTTGCACTGTGCAAACGGCGCCCCTTAAAGGGTAAAAAGGTATGTGTCCCCTTTGAGTTCCGGACCCTTTGAGGGCATCAGACCTGCCGTACAAGTGCTAAATTCTTCACAGATGTGAAGAGGCTTATATACGGGGCTTGATTCCGCGTATATAAGCCTCTTGTACGAGAGCTTCTTGTAAACGAAATTTATTACTCCCAATGTAAGATACCCATCTCATTTATACAGGTACAAATCTATAAAATTGAGGGTCTTAGACACCAACATTAACGGGAGACCTTCGAAAAAAATCATTTAACAGAATATTTCATAAATTGTACATGTTAATCATACTTTAATTGTCGGAATAGTAATTAAATATGCACCAACCGCAGTGAATACTATAAATGGATTTCGAAACTGTAATTCATCAAAATATAAACGCGTGATCGTGGCATTTTTTAAGGTAGCAAAAATAATAAGGCTAAAACTGTACATAATGTGTGGTCAAATGGCTGCATATTTAGTATTTAATTTAGAATTACCTTTCGACCCAGTTTAAACATAGTAATTTTTCAAGTACTCCATACTGAAAATAGCGGGTGCGAAATGTGGATAGATGGATCCCCAGAAATGCCTGCATGGCGTATATTTTTAACATCGTGAAATTAATTTGAATCAGTATGAACAAACTATACCACACATGGCGAACTTAAGGCTGCTATGTACTAAGAAAAAAATCGTATTTCCCTTTTCCTCTTCTTGCAGACTCTTGTGGTTGGAGGAGTCCAGTTGACAGTTCGAGAATTCCACCCCCCTTAGGATTGAGGGATTTTGAGGGATTGTAATGGCTCTCTCTCTATAGGGGGGTTAAGCTCTGCCCCCAAATTGTTTATTTAAAATATATTTTTGTCAACTATTTACTGGTACATAAATGCCGATAATCAAATAAAATTGGTATTGTCAGATAGCCTGAACTTTTCTGCAAAGCGCTACAGGATTCATTTTTTAAATTTCGTCCACCGGAGGAATTTATGAGCGTTTAAAACACACTATACCAGATTTTTCCCCGAATAATTTAAATTTTAAAATATTAATTGCATGTTTTTAAAAAAAACGAAAAATGTACTCAAATGTAAAATGTTTCTTTCTCTATGACGGAGTACAATTTTTGAAAAAAAATCTTTGAATCCAAGTCGGCAATCCGTGGACAAATTTTCTCCATAGGTTAACACTGAGGTGAGCGAATCCAATGGGGTTAGTACATAGCAGCCTTAAGGCACTCGTGCAAGACGTGGCACGCAAGACAATTTTGTTGGCACTCGATAAAAATATTTACGTGGTTGAATTTGAAAGACATTGAAATGTAATTTATAGCACGTATTAAATTATATAAATTAATACTATAAGGAGTATTACAACATCATAATTTCTTTAATACACACTTTAATAGTATAATTAATGCTAATTATTATTTATGTTTTGTATTAATTGTTATATAATTGATGCTTTTATCAAAGGTTTGCCATTTCCCGCAGATAAACTAGTTTGCACGTTAGCGCCTAAAGAAAAGAAGCTTCTAATTTTTTTGGTACGTGGACGAAAGAAAGGTTCTCCAAACCTGAACTACACGAATCTTAAAAGTCGTATTGTGGAAACTTTTCATTTGCAAAATTTCCATAAACTTGGCCATAAACATAATTCCGTTCTTACATTTATAGTTATGTCCAGGAGAGCCCATTCAGCTGACCAGGCGAAAGCTGTGCGTGAAGGAAAATCTCTTCTACAGAGGCTGTTCGCATATTTTTTAGACGATTTTGGTAAGCGGTAATAAAAAATCGTTTGCTGCAAAAGAAATAATTGCAATTGTACTATGTTTTTAAAAGTCAAAATTATCGTCTGCGGCTTGAAAGTTTTGTTTTTATTCAAAATGGCGTTTTTAACAAAGCAGTGGTTCGCAGGCTACATTTATGCTCTTTCCGAAGAGAAATATGCATACTCCGTTATCCAAAAACGATGTGAGAGTCATGTGCTTTCGGACTTTTAAAATCTGCATTATCCAAACGTCGTCCCAAAACCCTTATAGGACTCTGGAAAGCTGTTCAGGAGGAATGGGATAGAATACCTCTTCTGACACTTCAAAAGGCATTATTATCCTGGAAATTGCGGTGTCGAAAGATAGTTCAGAATAAGGGATGTCAAATAGAACACTTAAAACACAAGAATTTTATGTAATTTAGTTTTGTGAATACAATATACATCGTCTAAAAAATGTGTGAACAGCCTCTGTATTTGAATAGCCTGCGAAATTCACACTTGTTCGAAAACGGTATCGCCGACACAATCGTTCGTGAACGACCGATATTAATCTCGGTAATGAACGTTCTAATCTCGTATCGCGCAGACTACATCGGCCAACGGGTTAGCAGGATACAGAAAGGAAAGGTAAAAGAACGAGAAACAATCTTATCTAACGAAGTTCGAGCTAAAAATACCCGATGCGGTATAAAATAGGAACTGCAATCGACCTGTGACAAGAGAGACTGGTGACGCTCATTTAGAACCGATGGTTGTTCACAATGTTTGGGTTAAATTAGACGGAATCTGAGAAAGATTAATGGTCTACTGGACTCGCCGAAAGGAGATATAATGATTTTTATTTTTAGATTAATGACTGATGGAAAAAAAGGATCTGTTTTGATGTTTGAAGAAAGAGTTGAATAAGACGTGAGTAAAGTTGTAATAAATGTTGTAACCTTAATGATATTATCTCTTAAAAATCATCTCTCTCTATATATGAAAAAGTGAAGTAAAAAATGATAGTGCTTTATGACGCTGCTTTGAAAATGGTGATGCTTTGTGAAACATGCGTTAACTTCATGTACAGCCCTGAACTTTTCTATGCAAGTGTAAATAATCTGTAAACTCAAAATATATATATTGACTAGCTAAAAACCCACGCTTCGCTACAGAGTACATTGAAATTAAATACAACGGTCAATGTATGCAATTAATTCCAAAAAAAATAAAAAAATAAATATATATATATATTTATAATAAATACGACGATCAATGTATACAATTGATGTTAAAAAAAACATATTTATAAAAAAATCGTAAGCGATATTTTTATAGACAAAATAATGTCCAATCGTCTGCCGCATTAGCAAGAAAAAAATATTTTTTTGTCTATTTTTTTTTTTGCACGTGACGATAAATTTATTTAAAGTACCAGAAAAAGAAATCACGTGATCAGCATTTAATAAATTAAATTCTAAAAATTAATCTTTAGAAATTCACCAAAAATCAGGAAATGGAGGTAAAAATTCGAAAAAAATTTCATTTTGAAGGAATTTTTATGATCTTTCTCGTGATATAAATTTTATAACCCTCAATGTATTATTTTAAATGCAAACGTAAAAAAAGTTTAAAAGACAGCTTAAAAATTTAATTTAAAAAAATCTAAGAAGAATTTTTGAAAAATCTTTCTTAGTGCACCCCTACACTATTAGAAGAATCGCCATGCAAAATTTCAGCCCTTTAGGTCCAGCGGTTTGGTCTGTGCGTTGTATGTCTGTCAGTCAGTCAGTCAGTCAGTGAATGAATGAGTCAATTACGGAACTGTTTTATATATAGAGATATATATACTCTCGCCTGAAAACAATGATATCCACATATTAACGCTGCTGTGCGCTAACCTTATTGGATTCGTTCACCTCAATGTTAATCTATGGAGAAAATGTGTCTACCATTCACAACTTTAGAGTGCTGATAATCCAATAACAACGGTATTTTCAGATAGCCTGAACTTTTCTGCACCTCGCTAGAGGATTCTTTTTATAAATTTCTTCCACCAAAGGAGTTTAGGAGTATTTAAAACACACTATACCAGATTTTCCTCCCGAATAATTTAAATTTTAAAATATTATTTGCACTTTTTTTAAAACGAAAAATACCCCAAGATGTAAAATTTCTTTCTCTATTACGAAATTAAAAACAATATCTTTCAAATCCAAGTCGGCAGTGGCGTAGAAAAGGGGGGGGGGCAAGGGGGTATATCATGCCCCGGGCGCCTCTCGCAGAGGGGCGCCAATGTAAGATCCATATATTATATTACTATATGTTTTCGAGGTGGATGCCAATATAAGGTCTATATATTATATTACTAAATGTTTTTCAGGGGAGGGCCCCAATATAAGGTCTATATATTATATTACTATATGTTTTTCGGGGAGGGCGCCAATATAAGGTATATATATTATATTACTATATTATTTTGTGGGGGCGCCAATATAAGGTCTATATATTATATTACTATATGTTTTTAGGGGAGGGCACCAACATAAGGTCTATATATTATGTTACTATATGCTTTTCGGGGGGGGGGGAGTGCCAATATAAGGTCTATATATTATGTTATTATATGTTTATCGAGGGCGCCAATATAGGGTCTATATATTATATTACTATATGTTTTCAGGGGGGGTGCCACAAAGGTATCGTGCCCCGGGCGCCAGTTATGCTCGCTACGCCACTGCATGTCGGCAATCCTTAGACGTATTTTCTCTATAGGTTAACACTGAGGTGAGCAAATCCAGTAGTCGTAGTACACAACAGCCTTAAGATAATATGTTTCTTCTGTTACTTTTTCGTATTGTGGGAAATTTTTTATGTTTACATACACACATGTAGTAAAAATTTCGAGTATAAGAAATTCAGACAATCCGTGTCCATAGCTTCTTACCATATTCTTTTACCCAAAGAATACATATTAGCTTTAAAATGTTTTCAAATGCTAATTAGTATTCCTACATGGTTGGGATTTCACCACGCCCCTGCTAAAAATTCGTTTCAAGAATACAGATGTTTTTCATGAATAAGAACTTTACTTCCTCGGTAAACTGTATAAGAACCTCAACGAGCGTTGAATATATCCCACAGTATCACATCGAAATTCAGTTCCTTTTTCCTTCAACCCATCGCCCTTTGTCATTCAAATCTAAGGCTCCCCGGAACTGGCTGAAGTCGGAAGCGTCCTTTTCATGCATTATCTGGAGATTACATATGAATATAAAGAGTGGTAAAGCAGCTCTACACATTGTAGATTTTCCAACGGCTTGGAAGTGGAACGTAATACCTCAGGTGTCTGAAATTACGCCATAACAGGATATGTTATGCAGCCGGTGCAAACGTTTCGGCAGAGCAGTGTTTCACAGACAAGCGGACCGTATAATGATAATGCCCAGAATAAGATGTCGTACGATCTGTAACATCTGCGATTACCCCGGCTGTTTCGCTTTGTTAATGTTAATTTGTAGCGTCCTCAATCGTACATGTCTCGGGTATGGGCTGTTAGATTTTTCTAGCTGGTGTTGGTAAAGTGAGAAAAAGATGGATTAGTTTGAGAGGAAATCGGTTCATGGGAAAACTTGGTAGAAGTCACTTTAAGAGACTAACATTTAGAGCTATATTCACAGAGAAGAAACGGAAACGCCTCGGAGAGCGTCAAATTACTAGTAGCAAGAAGTTGGAGGTCTAATGGTTTAAGACATAGATTCTTAAACTGTGGTCCAGGGACCCCTGGGGGTCCGAGTAGCCATTACCGGAGGTCCGCGAAACAATTTTGACCTAAACGATCTATACTTGAACAAGATATTCTCGTAGAATTCAGTGGCGTAACGAGCATAACTGGCGCCCGAGGCACGATACCTTTGTGGCGCCCCCACCCCTGAAAAACATATAGTAATATAATATATAGACCCTATATTGGCGCCCTCGATAAACATATAACATAATATATAGTCCTTATATTGGCACTCCCCCCCCGAAAAGCATATAGTAACATAATATATAGACCTTATGTTGGTGCCCTCCCCTAAAAACATATAGTAATATAATATATAGACCTTATATTGGCGCCCCCCACAAAATAATATATATACCTTATATTGGTGTCCTCCCCGAAAAACATATAGTAATATAATATATAGACCTTATATTGGGGCCCTCCCCTGAAAAACATATAGTAATATAATATATAGACCTTATATTGGCATCCACCTCGAAAACATATAGTAATATAATATATGGATCTTACATTGGCGCCCCTCTGCGAGTGGCGCCCGAGGCATGATAGACCCCCTTGCCCCCCCCTTTACTACGCCACTGGTAGAATTATCATGCGATACGTCTTTGAAACTAAAATTCAACAAAACTGAACCCACAAACTTTTGGTTATTTCTCAGATCTGATTACCCTACACTTGCAAATGAAGCCCCCCAATATTTGATTCCATTCTGCACAACATATTTATGTATACAGACATTTTCGGTACTGTTATATATATGAAATCAAAGTATAGAAACAAACTCAATGTAGAAGCGGACCTCAAAATAAAACTTTCCAACACAGAGCCTGACATTGCGGTTCTGGTTTCAAGAGAACCACTGCACCCATCTCATTAAGTAAAAATCATTTACAGAAAACATATAATAATATAGATCTATTTTGACCAATATTTGACCAAGAAATGTTTGTATGAGTTTAATGTATTATGATTTGTAACTTTTAAAATTCTTTTTACTACTGTTTTTATTCATTTTATGTTTTTTATTCTATGCCCCAATAAAAATGTTCATCTCTATAAATGCGCAAGACCATTTATTAAAATAACCAGCCATACATTTTTACCAATGTATTTATTATAACGTAGTGCCTATGAGATTATTGAGCCAGAAATTAAGTCTCAAAAACGACTTAAAATGCCTAGAGTTGGGATGGGGTCCGCAAAAAGAAAGATTGTCCAAGAGGGAGTTCTCGGACTACATAAGTTTAAGAATATACCCCTGGTTTAAGATATTAGATGCTTTGACTTCAAGCAAAAATATTTGACTAACTAAATACAGTCGAACCCCGTTATAACAAACTTCAAGGGACCAAAGTTTTTGTTCGCTTTATCCGGTGGTTTCCTATATCCGAACCTTTAAGATAAATGCTAGAGTTCACAAAATTTATGACTCGTTAGTTGCAATGTGTATTCAATAATGATGTATTAAAAATGATCATTAATGAATTAAATCGACTAAAATCGATTACATTAAATTGACACAATACTAAATAAATTACGTACAATAGAAAAACGGCGGGACTGAAATTTTCATTCGTTATATCTGTGAGTTCGTTATATACCGAGTTCGCTATAACGGGGTCCGACTGTAGTATTAAATGTCCCTTAACATTGAGCACCACTAGTTTGTTTTAATTTGCAAATGCAGGGCACGTGTCAAGACAAGTCACACTTAAAGAGCGAGAATCGTTGGTTGCTTTCAATGGGGACACCGTATAGGTGAACCAACAGCACCCCCTGGTGTCACTTCAATTTTGACCGAGCACTCCCAGGGGCGACACGTGGGGGGATCATACCTTTACCTTCTGTGACCTCATAAAGGGAATTTCCGGTCTACAAATTCAACGTACCTGTCTCCGGCTTAGAACGAAGGTATTAAACACCGTTCGCCGGGATTCGAACTGAGCAACCCCAACGCGCTACCACTAGGCTACTTCGGGCCTGAACATCACTAATAGGATAGTGGTATATTTAACAGCAAAATATTACCTTAGAATGACAGCTATGGATTCAGGCTCAGAAAAATGGGTTCTGCTCAGCTGTCAACCGTTTAATTTGTAATATAAAGCTGTGAACATTTGGAACAAAAGGATTTTTGTTTTTGTTTTCCTCTTTCTTTCCTCGTGAACTTGATGCAGAGACAGTGCCAGTACCTCAGCCGGTGTTGACCCTAATTTACATTTTGCAGCATCAGTTTATGAAGAAACATTCTAATGGATAAGACTCGTCATTAACTTAGTGGCTAAATTAACGAGGTTTTATTTTGTGTTTTTCAGATTTCTTGTTTAGTCCTTCTGAAGTGCAAAATATAGCCGTAACGAAACCAAATAACACACCGATTTATTAGTGCCAAGAAAAAGTAAATGTATCCTAAAATTTACTTACTTAGAGAGAGTAAGTTCATAAAACCTACTTAATTTGAAATTAAAATAAAATGAAGGCTCCAAAGTTTAAATGCATTAAAAATTTTCCAATTTTGAAGCGCAAAGAGTGAGAATTCATATAAAAAATCCAAATTTATGTTGAAAATTTATATTAAAAATCCAGATTCATCATGAAAATTATTTAAAAAATCCAAACTCATGATCAAAGTTTACACACACACACACACACACACATATATATATATATACATATTTATTATATATATATATATATACATATATATATACACACATATATATATATAGATATATACATATATATATATATATACATACATATATATATATATATATATATATATATATATATATATATATATATATACACATACATATGTATATACATATATATATATATTATTTATATATATATATACATACATATATATATATGCATATATATATATATATACACACACATATATATATTCATACATACATATATATATATATATATATATATATATATATATATATATATATATATATATATATATATATACATACATGTATATATATATATATTTTTCTTTAATTTCTAATGGCAAGAATTACAGGACAACATATTAAAAATACCAGAATATAAGATATAAAATATGACATCAGTTAATCAATCCACTTTTGTTTGGCAATCCAATAGCGCTCCCATAAAGAAACGGGAGGTAAAGCAGGGCAAGAAGCAAGGTGAGGCATGTCCATTTCTTCCTGGTTATCCCACAAGAGACAAAGAGGGTCGGGAGCCAAATTAAATCTACAGAAGTGCCTGCGGAGGCAATCATAGCCTGAAAAAAGCCGTAGCATTGCCACATATTTACCTCTAGGCCACTCAGCTCATAGACATGGACATACCAGGGCTTGTGACTGCTTCAACAACCCGTGAGAAGGAACACCTGAGGGTATTTTTGACGATCGTCTTGATGGAGAGAAGGAGTGCAACGTAGATCTACCTCCTCGTGGTGCACTCTGGACAACGGCTGTTACGGCAAAATGATCTACAAAAACAGCATTCAGTCTGGCTCTGAATGAAAGCTTGTATAAAAGCATCCATATTCCTCATGGAGATTTATATAAAAAATCCAAATTCATCCTGAACATTTTCCTCGAAAAACAGTTTAAATTTAGAGGGAAAATTGCACACAGAAAGTGTTTAGTTTCAAAATTAACCATTCATTAACCTCCTAAAAAAGACACCCAAAATAGAATGAAAATGCATCGAAAAATCCCCATTCCAAAAGGAAAAATTTTAATAAAAACTTCATTTAAAGTGAAAAATTCTTGAAATGCCAAATTCAGAAGGCAAACAAACGTGTTGGGAATATTATTTTAAACTTTACGCACAAGTACTTCATTCCCTATTACAGAAATGACATCCCTCTATAAATTTGTATATTTGAAAAGTCTCCACTAAATAAAAGCCTCATAAAACAATCATCTACAGCGTGATGAACACGGCAAAAGTTTTTTTCTCGCACTCAAACTGTGCTTGCGTGGTTTGATTTTTACCGCATTTCCTACTCGCATCGACGATCCTATGTTGTGCGAAGACAATTGTCTTTACCCACAAAGCTGAAAAGACTACACGATAAACGCTTTGGGAAATCATCCAGGTACATCGAATACTAGCAAAGGAAATTTTACACATTGATGCTCCAGTTTTGAAGGCGTCTGAAGGTCAATGGAACCGACTTTTTTTTTTCGAATGATATGCCGCGGTCATGTCTAGATGTTCGTGATAATAGAGTTTTTTGTAAGCTAATTTTAAATTTTTTAATTTTTCAACAATTCTTATTTTAAACAGATCATTAAAATAGTGATTCTCTATCGCTACGATACTGAAACTGTTCCTTTGAAGAAAATTAGATTGAAATAAAGATATTTTCAAAAATCTCCCAAATTGTATTTAAGGCTGCTGTCTACTAACCCTATTGGATTCTCTCCCCTCAAAGTTACCCTATGGAGAAAATGTGTCCAAGGATTGCCGACTTGGATTGAAAGATTTTTAAAAAATGTACTCCGTAATAGAGAAAAAAACTTTACACCTTGGGGCATTAAAAAAAATATGTAAATATTTTAAAATTTAAATTATTCGAGGAAAAATCTGATCTAGTGTATTTTAAACGCTTCTAAAGTCCTTTAGTGGACGAAATTTATAGAATGATTTCTGTTGCAAGGTCCAGAAAAGTGCAGGCTATCTGAAAATACCATTTTTATTGGATTATCAGCATTTATGTAGCTGTAAACAGGGCCCGATTTAGAAAATTCTTGACTATAGGCACAACTCAGGATGGGGGCCCCGGTATACTGATGTGGGCGTAAAATTTTCAAAATTAACACATACAAAAAAATAATCAAGAATCATTGTGAAAGTACTATTTTAGCAAGAATTTGCTATTTGAAGCGTAGAAGCCTAGAACATTATCAAATAACAAAAAGCAATACAACATATTAACTTCATCATCAAAACACCAACACAATGCAACCAGAAAACCTTATTAATCCCTTATCATACATATGATTAACTATAAATATAACTGCACATATGATGAACCAATCAATCAGTCAAATTTGAAAGGGTGTATAAAAAAATTGCTATTAAAAAAAGGTAAAATAAAAAAAATTTAATTGGGAATATTTTTTTTCCCTTTTAAAATAAAATTTTTTTGGGGCCCCTAGGCCCGGGCCTACCGGGCCTAATGGAAAATCAGGGCCTGGCTGTAAATAGTAGACACATTTTCTCCATAGGTTAACACTGAGGTGAATCCAATTGGGTTAGCATACAGCAGCCTTAAACGTCCATTTTCATACGGGGTAAACAGAATTAAAAAATGCATTTGCTAATCTGATGGTCTGATGATCACAATCTCATGATCACAAAAATACTTAAATGAAAATTCTCCGGAAAGATTGAAGAACTACGGGGTTCACTGATGCATAACCTTAAATAACATCCTCTTAGTTATAAAATACGTGCGTATATTTAACCATATGTAACCTAGATGCATATCAACAGCGATTAATTTATACGACATAACACATGAATTCATCTAATTTTTTATTCAGTTCAGATGTTACACGTAATTAATTCTGTGTACGGCGCCAAAAGAAAAAGAAATCACAATCTCTGCGTGTAACTGCATGCCTGTTAGGCAAATTTCA
>OU015496.1:189356550-189474050 GCA_907164885.2 Dolomedes plantarius
AGTACGAGTTCACTTCCGGAGGGGAGGCCAGATGACGTATTGCCAGAGGACGTATGAAGAAGAATTCTCATTGGTTGTTTCATGAACATGCGTCGAACAACGTTATTATCGAGGATTCAACGGGTTTTTTTTTATTCTATACAGTCGCACGATTCATGTTATGTTCTTTATCCCTATGATATTTATTCGCTTAATTCTATTAAATATTCTTGAAAATACTATTTCAGTTTTATTTAGTCGTCATGTCATTGAAATTTCTGGAAGTGGGGTAAGTACTTCAAAAAATCTATTCTAAATCCATTCATCCCATGATTCGCATCTCAATACTAATTAGTGGACATCCACCTAAAATAAATCTCCAAAGGGCGACTTACTGACAAGAGCCCCGCATTGCCAAACAACAACATAACCTGTGCCGATATATCCACAATCCACATGTAATAGGAAAATTACTTCAGTCAGAACAAACATTTCAATACAAAACATAATCCCTTTAAACCCACGTATAATGAGCAAAAATACGTCATGAACACCTTAGACTGGCTGCTAAACTCAAAAAATAAAATAAAATAAAATAAAATAAAATGGCCTTTTTAATCGCTGACGATTCACGAATAATCAAATCCGCTGAGAGCGAATCAACTTTACTCTCAATGACAAAATATCGTAAAAAAGGATTTATATAAAGCATACGTTTTATAAATAAATCGATGATCAACAATATAAATAATCCGTTTCACTTGAAAAAGCTTAGCTTAGAGCCCAAAGGCATGCTTAGAATGAGTCGTCTTACGTCAGAGGTGAAAAAATGCACAGCTGTGCTCTTCTGCATCGAGTCACTGCAATGTCGTGGAAAGAGTCGAAACTTAATAATTCAGAATTTCTTATTTCCCGGAGCTCTTAAAAAATGGAGAAATATTTGAAACCGCGCTTTTAAAAATTCAAATGTTTCTGATAGGTGTTTGATATTTCAAAAGTAAAACTGGACGAATTTGTATCTGCTTCCAGTCTGTTTGACTTAGCTCGAATTCCCGGGGAAATCGAAATACGAACCGAGAATTTGTATGCAGCGTTTTTACGCCCACATGACACGAGTCTTATTGAATTTGGGGTGAGGGTGAATCAAGTTTGTTGGGGCCATCTGAGTTTGGAAATAAAAACGAACAAGTTTAACGTAACGTATGTGCATGGAATAGAAATACAAACTGCTGTGTATGCCTCTCAATAAATAAAAGGATATCAAATCTTTATGGGGAGTACTTTTTTTTTCCGAATATATCACTCAAATCCTCTTGCAGCGTAGAAGTTTTAAAGGTTATGAATAAGAAAAACATTTAAATAAATTACTATAATAGCCGAAGAAAAAAATATGAACATTTGATCTTCAGTTTATCAACGTGCTTTAATTGGTTTATATCAAGGAATAGCAATGGGTCACTTTCGTCTAATGAATGATTGCACTAGTTTCCAGTCATTAAAACTGAGGTGTGATCACTAGACATCACTAGATCACTAGACTCCTAGAATTCTTGAGTAGAATAAATGAAGATAAAAGAACACCTGTTACTATTACTTATAGCTTATGAAAAACTACAGATATTTAAAACGTTGTACAGAAATGAAAACTTATTTAGAGAAAATTGAATGGCATATTTCAATAAATCCAAGTTATTCTTAATTTAAGAAGCGGTATTAATCATTACCCATCATTTTAGAGAGTAATATCGCAGTTTTACAAAGGATATAATGAAATTTTTGTCGGTTTGCTAATTTTTAAAACACTCGAGCAATTTCTTATACTTTTTAGAAATCTTAGAGTCGCCCAGTGGCTAGGTGGTTAAGGCATCAGCCTGCCACGCCGGGGGCGCTGGTTCGATTCCCTCATAAGACTTGGTTGTATTCTGGGGAACCGGTAAGTCTTACGCCTGCAAAAAGGAAAGCGATGGGTTGCTCTAGAAAGGGGAGCTGCAACCCATTGCTGGTGTCATCGTTTGTTCATAAAATTTCTTGTGATTTGTGCTTCTATTTTCTTGTATTCATAAGTACACCGGACTGGGGTGTAATGTCGTCAACCCCCAGGGACATTAGCCAAAAAAAAAAAAAGCTTAGAGCCACATTCCAGTATTTGTTCTATTTTTTTTAAATAAAAGTATTTGCAATCGTAAACATAGATTCCTCTTTCCTCCGACAGATAGCGAAAAGGGTATATGAACTGAACTCGCCATCTTTTCCCGTTTTCCTTGCGCATTTGTGCATTAATTAGGTCGGATAGAAGGCAATAAGCGTAATTGTTCGTTACGCTGCATGGTCTTAATAAAGTGATATCGAGAGAAAGTTTATCAATGCTACAAAAATTTCTTGGTTCATCTTAATTCGATTTTAAACCAGAACTCTTATCATTTGACATTTGCAATTCTAATTTTGCGGGAAATATTATTTGAGACGATAGCAAATTTTCTTAAATTCTTAATGTCTTAAATTTCTTTTGGTAAATTAATAACTGAATGTTTTAATATCTCGTCATTTTCTATATGCTTATACTTCATTTACTTAAAAAACGGGGATCAATTTTAGGATCTAATTTTTTTTTATACTAATCCTTAAATGCAATGTCTCAGCAATTTGAATAATTAGAAATAACATAATCTTTTATAAACATATTAGTTGAAATATATCTTAAAAAACTTTTCTTTTAGACTGCTTACGATTAACTCAGTATTGTTCGTATTATATACCAAATTTCTTTCATAGATAGTTGAAAAAACTTTATTCTTAATCGAAAACTTCTTTTCCTAATTAAAAATACTTTATGAAAGTATTTTCAATCAAGAATATAGTTTTTATTTTACTGTTTTTTTAATAACAATGATTTGCCAAATTATGTAGCATTATCATTTGAAGTCATGAATATTCAGCAGTGTGTATCTTAGAATTCCCGTCATTCATTAAGGAATGAAAGCTGTGTACTCCTTTTAACTCCTCTAAAACGTTGGAGTTTCTCCCTTGCATGCGCCCATATAGACTCAAGCTGTACAAACCTGTTTACACGCTTATCATCTAAGTGTTTACTCGCGAACGTCTCGTTGAAATTTCATCGCTCATAGATACGAAATAATAGCGACTGTGCGGGAAAAGTATGCATCACATTAGTCATATTTTGGGCCGTATACGCAAGCATTCTTTCACTGAGATACTGATAGTGACAAAGACTGTGTTTAAAGTTTAACCTTTATTCTAAGTTAGTTAAATATGTATTTCACTGCAAATTACAAGAAAACGCTGACGAAAATTATTTTGTATATATATATATATATAATATATATATATATATATATAATATATATATATATATATATATATATATATATATATATATATATATATATATATATATATATGTATATATATATATATATATATATATATATACAGTGGAATCTCGATCTATCGTTTTTCAAGGGACCGACTGAATTGAACAATAAATGCGGGAAAACGATAGATCCTGGAACATAACAAAACAATATGATCATTGGGACTGAGTGAAATAAACGACACATACGGGAAAACGATGATTCCGAAAACGATCGATCGAGATTCCACTGTATATATATATATATATATATATATCAGTGAAACTTCTCTAACGTGACCAGTCAAGGTTCCGAAAAAAGTGGCCGTTCTGAGAGGCGTCTGACGAAAATAGGTTTCTACCATAAAATTGGCTGTATAGAGTCTTGAATCGGTTCTGAACAAAATATGGCCGTTTAGAGGGGTGGCTGGCTGGAGAAGTTTCATTGTAAATATATATATAAATATATATGTATGTATGTACCCTTGAAATTTTTCCATCTATTGTCTTTTCCCTCCATAGAATGCATTATTTTTGAGTACCATTACACAATGTTCTCTCTCTGACACATAGATAAGAAATCTAAGTGAAAGGTGAGGAAAAATTATCCCCAAATGGGAAAAGTCCGCGTATTTATTATTCATGAGACGTTCTCAAAACTCTTTTTTTGCGGCAGTTTTTTCAATGTTGTTAACTATTAATTTAAAAAGGAAAACTAGAGTGCAATTTAGATCGATATTGCAAGTCTTATTCCTTGAATAAATAATACCATTCGGCAATACATTTGAATAGCGTACATTGTTAGTGCTAATTGAGATAGAGCTGTCTCCCCCTGAATGGAACGCATCGGCTCAAGTTTCAGGAGAATTCTCTGTTTTGGCGAATTCAATGCATCTATGGCGAAGATGAACGATTCCCTATACTCAAAGGAATAGCTAATTACGTGCATAATTAATGGTATCGAACATCACGAGAGAATGTCTTCAGGGAGTTAAGAAATGAAGATCCATTAATTCTCTTCTCTATTCCATTTTAAGTGTTGACCTGCTACTATTGTTGGAATAAATTCGCAATTTATGAGTGTGATGAGTAATGATGAGAAATTACGGTATATATGCAGTGACTGTAAATCAAACTTTTTAAATATTTAAAAATATTTTTTTGAATATTTCCTCTTAAAGCGTTTTGACCATAAGGCGATGACTGACTTGTAACGTAACGTTGTAATGTAACGCTCGTGGCGAGCATTATATATATAATAGCCCTTGTCGCTGTATAACACTTCCGGGCTGTACTCATCTTTCAATTGAAGCCCTCAGTAAACAAACGGCCGGTTAGGCTTAATTTCAATTTCAGATGTGGATCAGAATTTTTTCTTACCTAAAAACTAATATCTGCTCCATCAAATCACGTTTGTTCAGCCTATTTTTCTATAAAACATTCAGAACTAAAAAAAAATGGATGTTTTTAGCTGTATATTTTAACAGTTTTTAAAAATCTGTTTACTTTTGAGATGAATTCTGAAAGTAAACAAACTTGAATGTGAATGAATCAAATAGCTCAAGTATTCATATCGCGTAGTGAGCTGTAAAAAACTGGATGGCAGTCTACTACTCCAATCGCATGAAAAACTAAATAAATAAAAATTTATGAAAGGGTTTGCTTTTACAAGGTGTGGATTAAATGCAATATTGTTAGATAATCCGGGATATTTTTTAACTTTCATACTTTTTTTCCATTATGACGTCATTATTAGTATTATGACGTCAAAATGACGGGTTACCTTCTAGTTACATTATAAGTATACCCGTATATCTCCGCGAATGCTCATCCTGAATGCTCCGCTCAAAAGGTGATCCACTCCAGTCCATTCAGTGCGACCTGCACCGATTTGTAATGTAAAGATCAAAGGGATTCGCGAAAATACCGACAGTAAAATGGAGTACGATTGCTCGACTGAAGCTCGTCGCGTGATTTCAGGAGCTTTCTACTGAAAGCTGCATTACATTGCAACGATTTGTTACAAATCAGAAGCCGCCATTGTGAGTACTTAAAAATCATCTTGTCAATGGGGTAGCAGCTGATACATCTTGTCGGATGCCTAGTTCGTATGCCGAGTCTAACATCTGTGCTCGTCCGGGCCTGTAAAACCCTAAAATTCACGGGCGCAGGGAATTTTGCCCTTTTCCATCCCTGCCTCGCCAAACATACTTTGTCTAATGATTTGTTGTTGTTTCCAATCCTCTTGGTGTAGGAAAGCCTACACCAAGTCCAAAGGACCTAGGTCCTCAAATCCTAGGTCCTTGGCTTAGGGTAGTAAGCAGCTTCACTGTAAGGCCAGGTACCACTAGGGCTGATGTCTGACTTGACCTCGAAGAACATTGGTCTCGTAATTTTGAACCGAGTCAAATGACGAGACCGGAACACCTGACCCCGCACCTCCAGAGGTAAATTAGGATTCAAAGCGGCACATCAAATGGCCTAGTATATCTTCAATCTCCATGCTAATCTGCGGTGAATTTTCATTGCAGTATTTTTTTAAAGATAAAATTATAGAAACACATTTTCTCGAATTCTTCTTTTTGCCCATGAACGTGTGTGTGTGTGAGGAGGGGGGGGGAGGAGTTGAAGTCGATCGCCTGCACGTGGTGTCCCCTGCTCAAGACTGAACGGTCTACACTCTATGAATTGTTGGGGTGCGTATGGACTGCGAGCACCTTTTATCTTGTGCAGCCCTAGAACAGCCCGAGTCAAAAGTTTTTTGGCTATCAAGAGTGGTTAAAGCTGTATTGGTCTGCGCCGCTCCGAATGGCCTTGCTGCTAAGAGCGGGCGTTGGATAAACTAAACTAAACTAAACTACACTCATGAATGTAGCCGTTTCAAAAAGGGAGCGCACAGCTTTTGAAACCTGAAATTTTTCAGTACCTCATATTTTGCAGGTTAATAAAATATTGAGGTTTTTAGCTACAAAATTAAAATTGGTTTTCAATATATATATATATATATATATATATATATATATATATACAGTAACCACCGCTTATAGTGATCAGTGGGTATAAGAATCAACCGTTTATAAGAATCAATATCGCGAAAACAAAAACAAATGTATTATTTCCATGCTAAAATTTTCGCTTTAAAGAATAAATCCACCGGTTTTAAGAATCAGTTTACACTCTTCGCTTTCCTTTCATTTTTCCAAAAAAGCCACTTGAACCCTCAAAAGGTAGGAAGTTCTTTCTTTATTCTTTTTAAAAGAAAGAGTGATAAGATGGGATGGAATACAGTCGTAAAATGCATCCCTTTGTTTGTTAGACATAATATAATAGTTTTACCCTTTAAACGCTTTAGCTAAACACTGTCCTATTAGCTTGACCCAGGGGCATCGTACCCGTGCGGATCCGATTTCACTTTTCTCCACTGACAAACAAAGACGGGGACTCTTTTTCCCCACCTCCCACATCCCGGTTGCGGCTTCCTGGACGCTGAAACACATTAATCTTCGGGGAAGTGTCCACTATCACTTAGGAAATCATGACATTATTAGATTCAGCACGGTATCAAACCGTGAAACGTAAGCTAGAAGGGGAATCTTGGTCTGAGACTATTGGTATTGAAAGAGGTATAAACAGCCTCCTGCAAACTTCATTACGTCAAACTACCATAGAAAACTTTTTCTTGCACCCTTCCTGTAGTTGAAATGTTAAACTGTTAAGCAGGTATGTTGTAACAAATACTGGATTTTTTTCTTCTCTTACTATAATCATTTATATCTACTTCTATGTCTAGAAATTAAGTTGTATTTTTAAAATTCTAAAAATAATTTTAATAAAAGATAATTAACGTATATTAAAGAGTATTTTATAGTAAATTATCTAATATATGTATATATAGGTGTGTTCCTGTCCATAAACCTAAATTTCGGCTATAAGAATTAACCGCTTATAAGAATCAAAAACAGTAATAACAAACGTGATTCTTATAAGCGGAAATCACTGTAAATATATATATATATATATATATATATATATATATATATATATATATATATATATATACACACACACACATATGACTTTATCTAGCAGAGTTGTCCCAGGACAACCGATTGTCAGGTAGCGCTTACCTTCACAAAAAAACTTCCTTGCCTCTCTTGGAGCTTACCAATTGCTGAGAGCGTATAGAATAATTTGAATTCCTATTCCCTGCGTTGATTTCAGAATATTCAGAGAAGCTCACTATCTGTTCACGTAGTTAAAAGATTGCTGTTGAAGGTGCTGGAGAAATTGGTAATTATTTTAATTTCTTGGATCGTTGATCTTTGTTCTAGTATTCTGCCGTACATTCCCTTTTCGTATGGAGCCTCTTAACGGCAGTGAAATCTGTACGCGACTCTTGCGTGAATGTGAATTTTATACATGTGTTTGTAAGCTCTTCTATGCATAAGTGTTGCATTGTACTGTCATTGAAAAGTAAATAGATATTCTACTAATGTTAATCTACTGATGAATGAACAGCTAAATTAGCATTAATACTAAATCCTTTCTCTCTTTCAGAAGTATTTAAATTTATAACGAAGCAATTAAATTTCATGATTTGTAGAATTAATGTAATGTATTCTTTAAGATATTTACTATTTAAAATACCTTATTATTTAATCTCAAAGTACTGCTAAAACACCTTTATTTTCAAAGACCAAATTAATTTTTTGATAACATTTTCTCTCTTAAAATTATCAAATGTTTCTTAAAAGAAGAAGCAACTCATAAATAATCGTAAATGTTGTTATTCAAATTTCTTACTTACATAAAGTTATCATATCGATTAAAATTATCATACAAATTAATACTAAAATCAGTTAAAATTATCATGATTATTAGGTTATTAACGTAATGCATTTTTCAAGTACATTTGTAGTTAAAAGGCTTTATCATCACTCTTAAGGTGTTGCCATTTATCTGAAAGCTTTTATTACTCAGAAATCTGTTTTAATTTCGTTTTGTTGACAATGTCTCTGAAAACTATTAAATAGTTATTTAAAGGTATAGAACTCACGAAAAAAAATAAATATTGATGCTTAAATTTCTGAGATAAGTATTTAAAACTCTCATAATTCTCTCGAGAATTAATTGAAAATTCCATTTTTTTAGTACTCGTGTACTTCGTTATTTATTACAGTACTTGACTATTTAGCTTAAGTTATTTATCTAATAATCAAAACTATTATAAAATATAGGACCACTTTAAAAAATTGTTATTTTTGTTTCTGATAATTATTTAAAGTTTATTTAAAAGCGATAGGAAGAATCAAAAGCGAGCACATAATTAACGATGCTTTCAGCCTTTCGATTAAAAATTTAGAATAACCATCCGCTGCAGTATTTAAAATGTCTTTCTCAGATAACGTCCAGCAGTCAGAAAATAAAATTCTGTCATAATACTTAAAGAAACAATCCAGTCTCTCTTGGTATTAATTGATATATTGGGTGTCCTTTTGGAATTGAATACTCCGGACGAAATTTTAGCAGCGATATCTCGAGGGTTTATGCGCTTCAATTCACTAATGACGAAGATGAGCTAGAGTAATCAATGGAATAGCTAATTACAAGTTATTAATAATAGCAAGCATCATGTCTTTAGGGATTTGATAAGTGAAGCTCTCAATTATAATTCCATCGTCTCATATTCCTCCATTATGCTTCTTTACTAATTGATTCCCTATGAGACGCTGCATCATAAAATATTCACTGTCTGATGTGGATAACGTTACTATTATAGAATTTATGATCCATTAATTTAGTAATAAAGATACCGGGTTCAAACATAGTCATGCAGCTTTGTCGTGCAGGTTTGCCCTACATAATTCATTATGTCATCAAAGTCTAAAGAATTTGCGCTAAAAAATATCGATACAATTATTTAATTGTTTACCAAATCTCCGGAAGGTCTAATGTAAAATATTCTATTTTACATTAGACCTTCTATTACATTAGACCTTCTATTCATTTTTTCCCCTGTGACCGTTTCGATACTATGACGTTCTTCCTTATTGCCCTAGTAAATATGCTAACACATGCATACGTTTAGTCAGAAGTATTCTAGCTGCTTGGTTAATAAGTTTTTTACTCCCACTTTGCTTACAATATTGCTTCGGGCACATAATGCGTAAGTTCTGCTTAATGTCTAAATTTTCCTCATCGATATAGACATGCAGAAAGGTAGTGAATTACAAACACTCTCAAATTCGTACATATTGTGATGGGTGTGGATCTGTTAGCTTTGTGCTTGAGGGTAACTTCATCAAATATATTGTATTTTGTTACACGAGAAATAAACAAACTGAGAGATTAAAGTTGACTCCCCACTTGTCTGGAAACTTTCGAACTCTTTACCCTCCAGGGGTACTAAAAGTCATAGTCCTGACCGATCGGTCTCATTGTCTAGCCTTTTTAGCCTAAGACCCTTTTCTGTTTTGTCCCACAGTTGCTCAATAGGATTGAGATCCAGGCATTGAGGAGGCAAAAAGTAGTGATCTTCAAAACGTTACTTAATCAGCTGGAGTACTATATATGAGACTTTTAGCCAAGTCGAACTCCGACCCTTGTGGTGCTAATTCAAAACAGGAGCTGCCCCCTTCAGCCCAATAGCCTATTAGGACCTGGTGAATGGAACCTCCAACCAGGGGTCATTAACAACAAGAACAACTATATGAGACTTAGGGCACGGAATAGTGTCCCATTGGAAATATCCGTTTCCACTGGCATGAACCGTGGATGTTGTTTAGTTCATCGGACTGGCAACGGTATTTAAATAGAGAACTGTCAATTAACTGGAAAGTCTTTTAACTGGAGTAAGACTTCAGACATACACGGAAAGCAAGGCCCTGACCATAACATTGTCTTCTCGAGTCTGAAGATTCTCTGAAAGGTTAGTTGTGAGTGTGATCACTACTTTCTTCACTCGTTCATTGAACACTTCCTTATGTTTAGCAGCATACTGGATGCGTATCGTTTTAGTTTTTCCTTCGGGATAGGCTATCTGGGATTAAGTTTGACTGTATGTTAAATCGCTGCTCAACTCATTCTTAGGCCAAGTGAAACATCCGAAAACACTTTATTGTGAGGAATCAAAATACAGTTCTCCTGAAGCCGCCGATTCGGTTACGAACATCACGCTATTTTTTGGCAGTATTTTTCAATACAATATTTCACGAATATTTGCGAAAACACTTCTCGAAAATAGGTAGTTCTCAAATTACAGTAATTTGTCAGTAAATGTCTTGTGGTTATCTGAGTACTTTCAAACAAGCTGATAAATATGAGCGTGAAACGCTTTTAAAGGCAGTGATAGAGACTCCAAAGAATGAGTGAAAAATGAGAAGATAATGAGAAATATTTCGTGTTTTGAAAAGTATTTTCGTATGTTTAGGATCATTTATCTTGCCTTTTTTCCTGGCCAGATGGGGATTGAAAAGCTCCCTGCAGTTAAATAGCCTTGCAGGATGATTGACGAAATCCAGCATTCATTACAAGCTTTTTTTTAAAATCTGTTTTCCCTCTTTTCATAAGGAGCGTTCTAAAATCCCCTTTGTTTTTTTTATGGATGCGTTAAAGAAACAGTTTTTTTTTTCTGTGTATTTATGAAGGGTTATTGATAAGAGGGAATTTAATATACTATGGAGGGCAATTAGCTTTAAAAAGTTATGTCTGCATAATTTGATGCAGATTTAAAAAACAAAACTGTCTGAGAACCATTAAAAATTTTTTCTCAGAATTTTGTTTTTCCCCGTCTCAAAGCTTTGTCTATTTTTCTAATTTTATACCACAGTCGAACCCCGTTATAGCGAACCCAGTATATAACGAACTCTCGGATTTAACGAACGAAAATTTTGGTCCCGCCGTTTTCCTACTGTATTTAATGCTAATTTATCCTTTTATAGAGAACCTCTGAAATCTTAAGAATCGGCTATAACGAACCTTTTTCTCAGTTGACTACTGAATTTTTTGAAAATTTTTAAACTTTCTAATAATGTTGAAGATACAACGAATGTTGAAGAAGATAATGAAGATTTACCTATCGCGATGTGGATAGAAAAGCACAAAATTTCATCATTCTCAGATTGTGACATGCAATTGTTCGAAACATGTGATGATGAAGTCATTACATGGGAAAATCCGACTGATGAAGATATCGTGGAAGAAATTAAAATGAATCATTCTGAAATCGAAGATTCTGCATCTGATGCTGATGAAGAGGAGCACATAAATGACGAAATCCCCACCGTCTCAGATGCTACAGCAGCGATGAGTGTAATTAATAAGTTTTTGTCTACACGAACAGTGGAAGAAAGAGTGCTGGAGTCATTTGATGTATTGGACAAGGAAATTCATAAAATGTTTTTGAAATCGGCATCACGTCAGCAGAAGATTACAGATTATTTCTGTATCAAAATGTAGATACAATAAGACAGAATAATGATGTGTGAGCAACAATTGAAGATAAAATGAATTTATTTCCATTTGTCTTCATTTTTAGTTAATTTAATTAGTAATGTGTCAGTTCAATGTAATCGATTTTAGTCAATTTAATTCATTAATAATCATGTTTATTAGATTTTGTCATTTTTTAATACATCATTATTGAATACACATAGAAACTAATGAGTTATACATTTTGTGAACTCTAGCATTTTTATTAACGGTTCGGATATAGCGAACCACTCGATATTGCGAACAAAACCTTTGGTTTTGTTCGCATTAGTTTTGGTCTCTTGAAGTTTGTTATAACGGGGTTCGATTCTATATTATTCACAAGTTAATTAATGAGAAACAAAATTAATAGAGTAACATTATTGCTGGAGAAAAAAAACAAAAATTTTAACTGTAAATTACGTATGCATTTAATTTTAAGTTGCAGCTATGAAAAATCATGTTAAAGATTGTTTTTATGGAAGAACATTCGAAACTTAACAAGCTAAAAGAGCCTCTTACTACTGATGAAGTATTTTGCATTTTAATTAGTTTATTTTTTCCCAAACTTATTGTATTTCAGATATGTGCTAGAAAAATAATAAATTTGCTCCTTAAATCGTAACAGAAAAATTTCATATTCGTCTGGAATAAAATATATGAAACACATTTCCTATCTCGATTGAAATAATAGTTTACAAAATTTTGAAATTTTCTATTTATAACACTTAAAAAAATTGTCATCTTGATTTGTTGATATTTTCTGTGTTAAATTGCGAAAATTTCCCTTTTACGTGCCATTAGAGACATTTTTATGTTTTCATCAAATAATCCTCCATGAAACACGGTTTGCTCATTTAAAAAAAATAATAGAGCCCCCTCAAAACCACAACTATAATTAGAGTTAGAAAGCATTATTATTAGAAACTAGTATTAGAAAGCATTTGAGCTTTGTAAAACCTATATATATATATATATAATAAATTAAATATTATGCCCTCCATTATAGCATTTAAATTCCCTTTCCTAAATCCAATCCCCAGTAACATTACTTTATCGCTTTAAAACCCATAGAAACAGAACTTCCCATAAAGTGCATGCCTTGCATATCTACACGTGTATACGTCTGGAGAAAGGCGTGGGTTCGCATCGCCAGCCCCGATTTTCTGCTGACCGTACAAAATAACAGCCACATGTTTTTTTCGCCTCTCGCGCTTAAGGTTGATAGGTGGTATCTTCGCTTCCTAGCATCTGACATGGATGGACGTACTTTTTTTCGCTCTAATAAAACGATTCGACCCGACTGCTTCAAAATTGTAATTCCTTTCAGGCTGAGTCTAGCTCCAGCCATGTAAATATGAGCTAGTTTTCCTTTTCAGGTTATATTTAAAGGACGTATGTAATGGATATATTACACACACACACACACACACACATATATATATATATATATATATATATTTAAACATTAAGATGACTAAAAGGGCAGATGCGACCATTTAATACTCCTATAACCTGAAATAAGATAGACATATAAAAATAAGCGAAAAACGGAATTGGAGGTGGTATAGTTGATGACTGGGGGGGGGGTTGTGACCCCCCAACCCCGGTAAAACATGTTTTAACTTATTTTTTACTTATTTTTGTTTCCTATTAAATAATTTATATTTGTAAACTATATATATATATATATATATATATATATATATATACAGTCCGACCACGGAAGCGAGGTCCCTGGAAGCTGTTACGCATGCGCGAGAAAAGCTAGTCTACTTAGAAAATAGGGGAAAACGTCATATTTTCGGATGTGTTTGTTTATGAAATACGGAATGTATTTCAGACTGCTTTTTGTCCGCAATTTTAAAGTTATTTTTAAAACTTTATTTTTGATCGAATATGTGAATAATACTTTGAAAATAATAAAAAGAAAGAAGCAAATCTATTTAAAAAATAGGAGTGTTATAGGAGTGGATATTTTCGGGTGTGTTTGTTTAATTACTGCGAAAGAATGTTTTCAACCAACTTTCTTTTTCAGAATTTTTCTTTTGATTGAATGTATAAATAAAAACCAAAAAACATATTAAAGTGAGGGTTTGAAAATTTCCATTTTTAAGTGATATATTGTAATAACATAAATATATATATATAATGCAATAAAAATAATATATATGATTCACAGTTTTACAATTTGCAGAAATAATTAGGATATACAACTCAAAATTTTCAATCTTTTGTGATTAGCAATAAAAAATTTAAAATGAATTTAAGATCTTTCTCATAATTTTATAAATAATCGAAGTGTGAATATGAGATACAAATTTATAATTTCAGTCTTCTATGATAATTAAAAATCTAGATTTAAAAAATGCATTTTATTGTAAATTAAAATTAATTTAAAAAATGGTATATTTACATTCACTGTGATATTTATAAGAGCTGCAGAAAAAATACATCAGTGATCGGTAAAATTTTTTTTTGTATCAAAAACTATCAAATAAAATCAATGAAAAATCTAATATTCATCTGATGAAATATCCGAATCACTGTCCGTTTCTGAAATATCTATTTGCAGAGGATCAACCAAATCTTCAATCACACCATCCCTTTTCTAATACATATTTTCTAATGAAACAACATGAGAGCTATTGTTGATACTATTAAATTGTTGGTACTATTTTATAGACAGCATAAAATTCATGAATTGTTCTTCGAATTACATCGGAATCAAAATTATCTAAAGCTACGTTTTCGGTGGTTCTTTTTTTCTGACGTTTCCTCAGAGATTCAAATTTTGGAGTTTCTTCACCCTTTGCTTCTCTGCGTATTCTTTTTACACTGGACATTGATATCTCGGTCATTTCACTAGCTCTCTTTAGGGATTGCGAAAGTGGAACAATAACATTTCCTTCTAGTGCTTCTTTATCACACAATTTAATTACATTGTGTATTATACGTTTACAATCACTACGGAACGGCTTATTCCGAGAAGTTGTGTTGGGTAAAGGATCCATTAATTTTAATATAATAATCAAAATAACAGACGAGGAAAAAGCAAGCAAATGCAGTTAGTAACCAATTCTAAAGAATGTCGAGAGAATACGAGACTTTTCCCCCTCCTTCCTAAGCAGCCTTACCTACAGGGTGAATAGAATCGTCTTGGCACTATGCCAACCGTGGTTCTTCGTTCTGTGGTCGGACAGTATATATATATATATATATATATATATACTACCCTACAATAATGGACCGGACGCCAGCGTATTTGCATAAAATTCGACTGCATGTCGGACTTTATGCAAATCTAGTGCTCGTACGTGACTTATTAAGGTTAAATACGATACGTGAAGTGGGAACGTCGGTAGTTCTGTGGGAAATTGAGACAATATGTCGAAACGAAAGGAACGTAAAGACTTTGAAAGAGGTGTTGTAGTTGGTTGTCTCATTAGAATAAAGTGCATTCGCGAAATTGCGGTAGAATTATCACAGCCACGGTCATCTGCTGGTGATGGCGTGAAGAAGTGGAAGACTACGGGAGTTGGGGCACGAACTGCACACGTTGGTCGTCCCCGTAAACTGACCGAACGGGGATCGGCCTGTCCTGAAGCGTGAGGTTCGTGAGAACCGCAAGAAACCACTCCAAATCATTAACAGTGAATTTCAACAGGCAGCAGGGGTTACGGTGCACCCCAATAGTTTGCGGAAAGAACTGCACGCCCTCAATATCCACGGATCTGTTGCCGCACACAAACCAAGCATCACCCCATCCAACAAAGCCGGCAGACTCGCTTGGTGTTTGCAACGTCGCAACTGGACTATGGACCCCTGGAAAACTGTTTTATGGAGAGACGAGTCACGCCACACTCTCTAAACTGTCATGCAGTATTTCAAAAGACTTTATAAAAGATATTTTATAAATGAGGAAAGTTTTCCATGTAACTTTCCCTTTTTCATCCCTTGAGTTTTTGAAACGAATTTACGTTCCTACATTGTGCTTTTAAACAGTTATTTTAATATTGTTATTCACCCAGAGTTAAAGTAAGTTAGCTTTACACCATGTACGACTGTATACACCCCTAGACCAGAGAGATAAGCGTACAGGAGTTATGACTGTGCTAAACGTACGGTGTTTCAACGGCTTTTAGGAATTCGAATTGCACTATTCATGTATATATATAAAACAGTTCCGTAACTGACTGACTCACTGACATACAACGCACAGACCAAACCGCTGGACCTAAAGGGCTGAAATTTTGCATGGCGATTTTTCTTATAGTGTAGGGGTGCACTAAGAAAGATTTTTGAAAAATTCTTCTTAGATTTTTTAAAATTAAATTTTTAAGCTGTATTTGTAACTTTTTTAAGTTTGCATTTAAAATAATAATTTGAGGGTTATAAAATTTATATTACCAGAAAGATCCTAAAAATTCCTTTAAAATGAAATCTTTTTCTAACCTTTACCTCGATTTTCTGATTTTTGGTGAATTTTTAAAGATTAATTTTTAGAATTTAATTTATTAAATGCTGATCACGTGATTTCTTTTTCTGGTACTTTAAATAAATTTATCGTCACGTGCGTAACAACTAAATAGACAAAAACTATATTCTTTTTCTTTCTAATGCATCAGACGATTGGATACTATCCAAAAAAAAATAAATATCCCTTACGATATATATATATATATATAAATATATATATATATATGTATATATATATATATATATATATATATATATATATATATATATATATATATATATATATATATATATATATATATATATATATATATATATTACATCAGTTGTATACATTGATCGTCGCATTTATTATAAATATATATATTTATTTTTTTGGCATTAATTGCATACATTGACCGTTGTATTAAATTTTAATGTACTCCATAGCGAAGTGCGGGTTTTCAGCTAGTCTATTATATAGGGAATCTACAGAAGTTCTGACATCCGCAAATAACCAAAGTTCAGATTAACTAATTACTACATCCAAAGTTCAGCGGTCTCCAGAAGGTAGCATTACATAGTCACAGAGCATTCACCTCAAACATAAATATATCCGAATATGTCACAAGATAAAGCCATAATTCGAGTTGCGAAAGTCCTGCGGGGTTTCGGTAACTATTTATGGCCTAGGACCTTCAATATTAAATGGCTTTCAATGCCCACAGCCTCTTTCTCTCCTCACAAAACGATCCATTCGTCTCTGTCAATAAATCACGCCGCAGCCCCTGCCGCTCCAGTAAGCCGTGAACAAAGATCATCCTGCGAAATAGCGCCCCAAAGAAACAGGCTGCGTCTGGCTGCCCATGAAATATGCTCTTCCCAAATTGACCCAGATGTCTACGTTTGAAAGTGCGAATGTCTTTTTTTCACTCACTGGATTTCACCTAAAAGGATTTCAAAGTTTTGAAAACACCTGGTAAATCTATCGCAGGGAGTCGAAAAATAAATAAATAAATAAATCGTTTTTTTTTTTCTGTATGCATTTTTTAAACGCATATCACGAGGTTTTATAAAACATACTTAGCAAACACTCGATTACAAATATGAAATCAACACTTAAAAAGAATTGAGTTCTTCAAAGCGTGACTGCCGTGTGTACAGCTTAACCCTTTGGCGCCGTTTGCACAGTGCAAACGCCTAAATCTAGTCTTTTTTTTTCACTTGCATTTAATGTATTCCAGTTAAATGAGCAGAAAAATGGTTACTACTGCCATCTGTTATCAACTTAAAGAAGTAAAAACATTTTGCAGCCTTCAATTGGAAATTTTTTAAAGTTTCTTTAGGTTAAAAAAAATCGGGGAAAAATCTGCACCGGGCAAACGTTGCCCCTGAAAAGGTTAAACGAACGTGACTAGACGTTTCAACACTTGGCTGGAAACTATATGTCCGAGTCTTGTTATTGGTTCGGAGCGCTACGGTCAACTTTTTCCTACATGGGGGCTAATTAGATCGGGACCTACAGTTTAAAGCCGATTCTGAATGGCTGCAAACATCCGTGCCAACAGTGGAAATCGAACCCACAGGATCTGAACAGAATACCAGTGCCCTAGCCATTAGGCCTTCACATGGAAGCTTTGTTATTATAATAAGAGTTTTTAGCCATTCGGAATCCACTCTTAACTGTAGATTCCTTCGTGTAGCAACAGGTGATTGCAAAGCCCCCAAAACTAACCAAAAAATCTAATTGTTACACTAATGTTTTTCACTATCTTTGTGCTTTAGCCAGGATTAAAAATGCTTTAATAATGATAGTAAATGTTTCTTCGGAAAATTCAAGGATAATGTTTTGAAATTATTAGTTATGGTTTTTTTTCTAAACTTTCGAAATATGTGACATCCTATGTACAGAATAGCGATTATAATAAATTAATATACATTTGTATGGACACTAAATTACCACTAATTATCTGAGCCAATGGTGCAGTTACGGATAATCGAAAGACAACCACACATACCATAATATATGAACTATTCACCAATTTTAAGTAAATTATACCTATGGGGATTTAAAGAGGGTGTAATTAAAACAATGTTAACTCGTGCTCAGATTTGTTTTTTCTCTGGGAAAAGTCTTTTAAATACCTTTGTTTACGAGCCAATTTATGCTGACATTCTGTGGGATAATTTTTATTTTGTTCCTAATATTTTTTACCTAATTCTGCTCAGAAAACGCCGATGGTCTAAAAATACCCCTGTATACAAAAAAATGTGAAATTTTCAGAGATTTTAAAAGAATTGTAGTGATTTAAGGAGAATATAATTAAAATAACAATAAAGCTTGCATAAATTATGCTGACATTTTGTTGAACTATTTGCGTTTTGTTGCTAATAATTTTGAACCCACTGCGATCGTGCTCGAAAAATGTGAATAGTCCAAAAAAGCTTTATATTCCTAGATTTCCTAATTCAGAGATTTTAGGTGAACTATACAAACAGAGATTCAAAAAGGGTTTAATGAAAATAATAGAAACGCCTGCATAGATTTTTTGTTTTACACCTGGATTAGGTCTTTTATATTTTGTTGTTGTTTCTTATACCTCCTGGGTGGAAGTTTTAGACCAGGTCCATATATGCTACGGGCTAAAGTGTGCTGCTACTATTTGAAATAGCACCACATAGGTCGGAGTCCATCTTAGCTAATTGAATCCTCAATCTTGACAGAGCACCCCCAAGGGGGACATGTTTGGGGGGATCATGCCCTCTCCCACCCTCACTGACCTTCATAGACGGAATTTCTGGTCTTCGGATTTTACGTACCCATATCTGACCATAACGTACCCATATAGACACTGAATATTTTTTTTTGTTGGTGAGCCATATAAATGCTGGCTGACATTCTGTCGAACAATTCGTACTTTGTTGCAAACCTCTTTGAGTAAATTATGCACGGAGAAATCCAAAGATAACCCTAAATACTATAAAATATCAATTATTTAGTGATTTAAGAACACCGGTTACCTATTAAAGGGACAAACAAATAAAGATAGGAAATGTAAAAGCTTGTAACGGTGGGAAAGTTCTCAACAACGGATGTGTCTCTTGCTTCGGCTAATGGTCATGAAATTTCTTCCCTTTGTTCCCTTCTTTCAATCATCTCCTCTTTCATGTCTCCGCATCTGCCGCCACCTCCCACGACGTTTTCCTGGAATTTCAGTTGTTTCCCTTATTTATATCAAAGCGTTTGATGATCCTCGCTTTTGTGGATAGTCCATCGAAACACTTACACCTGATGCCCCTCGGCGGGACGAGGAACTATTAATTAGTTCGAAATTTGTTGCCATAATTTTATTTTTTTTAATTCATGATATTAAGAACCTGGGTGTTCCTCTGTACTAGATAAGAGTCGTTCAGAGGGAGAACTTCGAACCCCTTCAAGATTTGAGTTTACATTAGAAAATATTTGTGGTTTTCGAGCAGTCAGTAAAGGAGGTTTACGTGGACGAGATTTATTTAGAACTTAGAAACTTACTTGAGGTGAAATCTAATTTAAGAGTCTGTGAGAACAGGGAACGATATAAGCTATGTCTGCACAAATTCACAACTAATCAAGACTTTCTAGCAGAAAATATGTAACAAGCTGGTGGAAAAATTCATGGGAATGAGAAAGTGTTAATCTGAAGAATGTTATACAGGGTGTTTCAAAAAGAATGACCTGATTTGAAATGAGTATATTATGAAAAACTTTGAACATAGAAACTTAAAATTAATTTTACATTACATGGCTAATCATAAAGTTTTTTTACAAACCAAATTAAAGCTGCTCAATATGCCCGCCTTTGGATGCATGACATATTTCTATACGGTAGGCAAGTTCGTCCTTAACTTTTGTGAGCATTTCTGTTTACACTTCTTCCACGGCTGTTATGCGTACACAGGCAACCCGTGTCTTGTAATTGCTTATAGCATCGCCTAATGCTCCGAGAGGTAGGAACTTCAGTCTACCAGGGTTTTGTCGACGAAAATCACTCTGAACTGTTGTTACGGACTCACACTTTGCAAAGCGTAGAACACAAAATGATTTCTGCTGTGCAGTCATGGTGACTGCACAGCAGAAATCATTTTGATCTTTACAAACACTGAAGTGGCGGGCGAAGGAAGAGCGTTAGGGCCTGTTCACATAGGAGTCCGTTGCGTTGTGTTAAGGAAAAGATGACGTTGAGACGAAAATAAACCAATCATAGGCGTTAAAAATTTCATTGCTAATCGTTTGGAGGCCTATGATTGGTTTATTTTCGTCTCAACGTCATCTTTTCCTTAACGCAACGCAGCGGACTCCTATGTGAACAGGCCCTTAGAGCTACTTGTCGGCAACTACGTGAAACTCGAGATTTCTATCTTTCTGCCTATACATTATTCGATCAAAATGGATTAAAAGATGAATAGTTATGATTTTTTTTTAAATAGGAGGATTCTTTTTGAAATACCCTGTATATTAAAATTAAACTGCTGCAGGGGAGATATTACATTAAAGATTGACGCACAGGGAAAAATGGACTAAAAGAGACTTTAAAATTATATATTATTTATATAAATTACGCTACAACAAATCTAATGGAAATTTTTTTACTATGTACATGTAGATGTACTTATATTTTTGTGTGCACATAAAAGGTTTCCCAATATGAGCACCGTATTTAGTTTTTGAATTAAACACATTATTTATTTGAAAAGTGATAATATTTTTATTTCATTGCAAAGTGCAAATGTTCTGATTATGTATGGAATAAAATGTCAATACAAATGACTCATTTGGGCCATTATTTCGACCAAAAATTCCACGAAGTTTGCGAACTGTTTCAGTAAAACTTTCTCCATTTTTATAATGAATTTTAACAACAATAACACGTTGTTCTTTCGTGTAGCGTTACATATTTACTAATCGCAAGGATGACAGACAAAACTTATGACATTTTTACAGCTGCCAACTTGATTTTTAAAAAAATGGCGCGAAATTTAAATCCGGCGTTATGCAAAGACGTTATTTTAAATTTCATCAAAAGAGCAAGAGTTTGCAATGAGAGCCGTGGTTCGCATTTGTCTGACATTTTATTTCATACATAACCGGAACATTTGTGTATTCCTCGCACTTACGACCGAAATTTTAAATTTTTTTAACTTTTTTTTTCTCAAAAATATTGTTCCTCGAATGTACGCTACATACCTATATGTATTAAACAATTATTAAAAAATATGATGCAATATTCTGTAATAGTGCAAAAATTTATGAAGCAATAATAAAAATGTGATGCAACTACCATCAAACTACCTTGGATGACTTTTTTAAGGGGTTTAGTACCTTTTAAAGGCCAAGAGACTCGACAAACATTACCCTATTTTCAATCCTCAGAAGTTACGAAAATAATTTATTCCGGAATATGAAACTTTTACTGCGAGTTAAACACTCTTTCTTCTTTATAAATATGGCTCTCAATTTCTTCTAACTCGAAGAGAAATTTCTAATTGTTTAAAATTTTAACCATTGTTTTTCCATTGTAATGTCATTGCACACATGGTATCACCAGAACAATTGGCTAGAATACCATGAAATTTTATCCTTCCTATGTGAAGTTCACTGTTTCCTTTACCCTTAAGGTAATGTATATACTAAACAATGAACTCACCATTAACAAGATCCGATGAGGTTTTCTACACTAAAGTATTTATTACAACACAATTAGACTACATAAATACCGTGGTCAATTGCTAGCAAGCAACGGGGGATTATTTATCGCGTGTGCTAATCCCGGTAGTTATATTACGGAAACCCTACCAGAATTCAAAGTCCGGTGGCGTAGTGGTTAAAAGCGTCAAGCTGCCATCCCACAGGTCCAGGGTTCGACCCTGCGACTGGGCAAGGTTGACTCAGCCTTTCATCCCTTGAGTGAGTCGATAAAATGAGGACCAAGCATGCTTGGGAACTAAACTCTGGGGTCCCACGTCAGGTTGACCACCTGACTGAGACATATGTTGTATGGCACCCCAAGCCCACTGTCAAGAAAGCGGAGATGGGTACCACCGGCCCTGGTCCACATCGGACTGTTGCGCTGTGAGTTTAGTTAACCAGAATTCAGCCACACCACTGCTTGTACACACGCCACACTAACCCTTCTGTCTTCACTTTATCACCAGGTCACTGGAATGATAGCTAACTTCAAAACGCCTCCGGTAAACTTGATAATGTCTGGCTCCTGTACGGCAAAGCGATCTTCACTCCAATTGTTTTTCGTTCGCCGCTCGTCCCCGTCCGACCTCGCCTCGTAGTGTTTTTCTCTCACTGTCAAGCGTCACTCTCACTGTCTCTCACTGTCAAGCGTGTCTCAGCGTCACTCACGTGTACGCTACCCACATGGATTCCCGTCTATAAGAAAAGCGCCGCTCATTAGCGTAAGGCACTTCTTCTTCAAACGGCGGTTTATTTAAACCAGGGGGGTTAATTTTGATTCAATACCTCACACCTACCATAAAAATTTTAATTTCAGTAAAATATATGGAATTTCTTTTTTTGAAATTTAAAAGAAATTTAAAAAATATTTTTTTCCTGATAAGAACTAAGTATTTTGATTTCAGTATTGGTCATTTTAAAGATATATTGTATAACTTAATTTTAAAACTAAAAAAATATGTATATTCATTAATATACGGACGCAAGTCTGCGAGGAATGACATAACATTAAAAAGCAATGTTTGAAATTTTAAGCAATTAAAAAATTTATCTTCAAGCTAGAAAATTTTGAGGGTCATATTTATAAAGAAGAAAGTGTGTTTAACTCACAGTAAAATTTTCATATTCCTGAATAAATTATTTTCATAACTACTGAGGATTGAAATTTGGGATATCTTTGTCGAGTCTCTTAGCTTTTAAAAGGTATGTGACGGCTTAAGAAAACTTGCAACGCATCTTTTGTCGCAAATTCTGAACCAATGGATTGTACTACCATAATAAGCAGTGATTGCGAAGAACAATTTAAGCTTTCTTTATAAAGTATAATGTATTTAATTTACGTCTGTATGTATGAAAGTAAAAAATATATGTATGTACATATACAAAAAAAATTGTTTGAAACTCGTCTTACGATCAATATCTCAGTCTCTATCATGGTCATAAGTCGAGGAATATCTGTACTTTGCAATGAAATAAAAATATTATCACTTTTCAAATAAATAATGCGTTTACTTCAAAAACTAAATTCGGCACTGTTCCTGAATCTATAAATGAAATTTCGAAAGTATCTCTAATATTTTTTATATGTTTATACATCAACAACAAAAGAATAGTGAATTTAGAGAAGCGTAATTATTTAATTTACATTAGTTAATATACATAATCGATTAATAAATTATTCCTCTATCATTCAAGACAAGAACTAGCTGAACATAAAGTTATATGCTTTGAAAACTATAAAAAATTGCTTTTATATGGAGCCATGCTAAAGCGAGAAACGGGAATCAAAACTGTACATTATTTATTATGTCGCAAGGAAACACTTAACTATGACGCAAACAAAATATTAATATTATTAACATTAAGCTAATGAAAGAATTTATAACGTAAACGCACAGTTTCTTAAAATCTATATATATAAAACAGTTCCGTAACTGACTCACTGACATACAACGCACAGACCAAACCGCTGGACCTAAAGGGCTGAAATTTTGCATGCCGATTCTTCTTATAGTGTAGGGGTGCACTAAGAGAGATTTTTGAAAAATTCTTCTTAGATTTTTTAAAATTAAATTTTTAAGCTTTTTTAGTAACTTTTTTTAAGTTTGCATTTAAAATAATAATTTGAGGGTTGTAAAATTTATATCACGAGAAAGATCATAAAAATTCCTTTAAAATGAAATCTTTTTCGAATATTTACCTCTATTTTCTGATTTTTGGTGAATTTTAAAAGATTCCTTTTTAGAATTTATTTTATTAAATGCCGATCTCGTGATTTCTTTTTCTGGCACTTTAAATAAATTTATCGTCACGTGCATAACAACTTAATAGACAAAAAAATATTTTTTTTCTTGCTAATGCGGCAGACGATTGGACATTATTTCGTCTATAAAAATATCCCTTACGATTTTTTTTATAAATATATATATTTTTTTCTACATCAATTGTACATATTGATCGTTGTATTTATTATAAATATATATATATATTAGACCAGAATTCGCCCACGTACACTCATTACATATTGTTACGTCGTTCTCGTAGAAATTTCTCTACACATGAATATTTCAAACAGGCTTTTATAAAAAGATTTAAATACGTGAAGAGTCAATATGCGCACACCAAGGGTAAACTTATAAGAAATAACTCCAAACTACAAAGAACGATGACTCCGGATTCTCGGCCAAAGCGTTCTTTATCAGAGTAACTTAATATTCAAAACTGAACTCCGAATTTAAAGGTTTGTAACAAAGTAGTCATAATATTTTCTATGATTTTTCATAAAATATCATTTTTAGAAATTTTAAAATGACGCTAGGTGGGTTATTTTTTAAAACTTTTCGAGATGAAAGCGCCAACCGCATGTCCGTTTTTCCGCCACAAATTCATTGTTAGGAAATCAGCATTCAGAGAATTCATTACTCTCATATATGCAAATAAATAGAAAACTATAATTCTAATTTAATTTAATTTTTTTTGTTCAGGTTGATTTACAGATGAAAAGGCTAGTTATTTCTCCGTGATAAATTATTTAAAACTAGATGAATAAGTAATCAAAGCCTCTATATGAAGGCGTTTAGGAAAAGTTTATCAGGTGCTATAAATGCTGTGCCTCTGAATTATATTCCTTCAATCAAATCGTAAATACAGCTATAAAATTCTCGGAAATTAGATATTGTTCAACATCGACGGCAAATATATTTAGAGCCAGAAAAAGGGGGGGGGGATAATATTTCACCGAATATTTTTCAAACGTGAAAGAAGAAAAATATACTTAAGTAATATGTTTATTTATTTTTCTGTTAAGAAATTTTTAAATTTAGAATTTTGTTAACTTTTTCAACTGTTAGTGTCTACTGTTACTTTTCAGTTAATCGGTGTAAGTTTGCTTGTAAATTTCTGTTTTTAGGTGTTCTTTTGTGTTTTTAATGTTGTGTTGTGATTTCAATTGATCTAATGCTTATGGCTTTATGTTTTCAATGTAGTGATCTCGGGGCCTTGAAATGCATCTTGGCTTTACGTACATCCTATCAGAAAGTTCCCCCTTGAGGTGACCGTCTCGGTTAGGCCTCCTGATGAAGAGTTCAGTCGATTGTCTCGTTATTTTTGGTTCTTTAAGTTTTCGATTTTTATTCTTTGATATCTATTATTGCTACAGAATATTGCATATATGATGCGTGCTGCGGTTATTGCAGATTTATGTTAGCTTTTTCAACTGTTAGTGTCTTCTTTTTGTTTACCTAATTTGACATTCTTATTGGGATAAATTATCTACGATGGATATAAGTGCAATGTTTTTTGCTTGAATATTTAGACTTCATTTTTGCAACTTGTTATTACGGAGCTTTGATAGCTCTTACTTAATCTTATATACATTAAAAAAAAAAGTTATATTTGTTTGGCAAGACCAGCCATCTTGGAATCAAGTTATTTTATTCTTCAGAATTTAATGTGTCTTTAGTGGACACAAAATTCTAAAAATAAATCCTATTTTTTATCTCTTGACGTAAAGTTTAATATGGAGAGTTTAGAATCAAATAACACACCAAATGTTTCTGTGTGTTATTTGATTCTAAGAAATGTTTACATTAAGAAATACAGCGTCTTTATGTTCCATTTTTTATGCTAACCCTATTTTACATATGTACTGACATTTTTCTTGATTTTCCCTCTTTTGCAAAGGATACCTCGCAAAATTTCTCGCAAGATACCGCTATAAAATTCTGTAGTGTTTCTTTGTTCTGGTTTCCATTGAACCGTTTTCAAGATTTTTCTTTCTTTTAGAATAAACTCAGAATAGTTTTTGTTTCTACAAAGCAAAATAATACGTTGATAAAATGATTTATTTCACTTTAATGTGATATCCTAAAGACATTATTTCGAAACGGTTACAATGTACAAAAGTGAAATACAATTAAAGCAACTAGTTAAACAGATGTATCCAAAACTAAACGAGCTTAAATTTTGAATTAAAAAAATTTTTTTAAACGAAATTTCAAAAATTTTAATGTATTTTTTGCGTATTATGCTTTTTATATAAAAAATAGTTGAGGAAAAAATCACATAAATAAAAGAAATTAAAATTTTTCCCACCCCTTAAATGTGCCATAAATATAGTCTTGTACGGTAGAAACCAATTTGCTATAAAAACATTTTCCAAGAAGTCCTGTCTCGCTTTTATTTAATCTAAGAATTCATTCGTTGTTTAATCGTACGTTGCCAACCACTCCGTATAAATAGCGTAAATCTTTTCTCAAAACATATGACAACATTTCCGAGTCATTCTCGCCTCAATGTATCACGGCACCCAAAGGCTTATTTCATTTCCGTTCTCGTGCCTAATATTATCCCAGCTGGAGAACAGTAAACAACGGTTTAATATACCTTTATGGGCAATATCTCGCCAGAAGATTGTTCGCAAAGCCACCGGACTGCTTAAGGGTGCTTCGGAAACAAGATTTATACTGTTTTATACGGTCGAACTATTTGTTCCCATTGGTCGAACTATTTGCAATCCTCGAGTGATCCTAATGTATCGTAGTGGGCTTAGGCGTGTTGTGTTAGGTGGGATTAATGCAACCGGGAATCGTTGATATTAAAGACGTTTGTCTTCCGTGATATCGATGCTGTCAGCTCTGAAGCTTTATATTATTTCAGAAGCCAATCACTTACTGCTTACATAGAAATAGGTAATATACAGGGTGTTTTAAAAGAATCACCCGATTTGAAATTAGTATATTATGAAAAATATTGAACATAGAAACTTAAAATTAATTTTTATATTATATGGCTAATCATAAAGTTTTTTGACAAACCAAATTAAAGGTGCTCAAGGTGCTTTGGATGCATGACATATTTCTATATGGTAGGCAAATTCGTCCCAAACTTTTTCGAGCATGTCTGCATACACTGCTTCTACTTGCGAGCATGTCTGCATACACTGTTATGCGTACACAGGCAACTCGTGTCTTGAAATTATTTATATCATCGCCTAATGCTCTAAAAGGTAGGAACTTCAATCTACCAGGGTTTTGTCGACGAAAATCACGCTGAACAGTTGTTAGGACTCACAATTCGTAAAGCGTAGATTGCAAAAAGATTTCTGTTGTGCAGTCGCCATCTTTACAAACACTGAAGTGGCGGGCGAAGGAAGAGCCTTAGCGCTACGTGTCGGCAACTTCGTGAAACTCAAGATTTCCCTCTTTCTGCCTATACATTATTCGATCAAAACGGATTAAAAGATGAATAGTTATGATTTTTTTTTAAATCGGATGATTCTTTTTGAAACACTCCGTATATTATTTGCTACTCATCAACGGACAATGATATTACCATAAAAATAACCTGTTTAGTTTAGAAATTTTAGTCATTGAATATTAAATTTTGCATCTGATTGTAAAAGTGGATTATAGATAATCACCGAACTAGGAACAAGTGTAGTTTTAATGAGGATAATTTTAATTGCTTCGGAGACTATCTTCTGCTATGGTAGGGCATTGACTCCGAGTGTTCGAACCTCTCAGGCACGGTTACAACAAACGAGCCACCTCTGGGATACAAGGTGATTGTGTGAGAGCTCTATGGTCATCTTTTGCTACATGAGGGATACTTATATGATAGAGACGATTAGGAACGTCTCCTTTCATCAACATCTTCGGAAAGGTCTAGTGGTCAGCACACTGGGTGTTAAGCCGGCAGATATGAGGTTTGAATCCTATTTTTAGTAGATGGTCGGGGTAATCTAATTGTCTATTTTGTAACAAAATGCATGAAATATGCCAAAGAAGCGAAGCTAAAAGCAAACATATAAATTTCCAGCGTACAGGTAGGTGGCTTTATGCATTTGAGATACTTTACGCATTTTGTCATCTTCTTTCGATGTAAATTTTGTGTTACAATTCGTGATAGACAGCAGTTTCTTCCAAAATGGGTTGTTTGACTACACTTTCTCAGTCACCAGCCAAAATTTACAGGAATGCCGCACTAGGAATTCCTTTCCCTGCACCTTATACCTTATTGAGGACACATAACAATGGCAAAACCTAAGTCTAAGATTACTTGGACATGTATATTTTGTGTTACAATTCGTGATAGACAGTAGTTTCTTCCAAAATGGGTTGTTTGACTACACTTTCTCAGTCGCCAGCCAAAATTTACAGGAATGCCGCACTAGGAATTCCTTTCCCTGCACCTTATACCTTATTGAGGACACATAACAATGGCAAAACCTAAGTCTAAGATTACTTGGACATGTATATTTTTGCTATATGTCCCTTTTCGCAAGTTATATCAAATGCTATAGCTTCCCATTCTTCCATATCCCTTTGATAACGAGCAATTAAGTTCTCTTTCGCATTTGGCCACTTTTATAAGTAGAAATTTCCTCAAGAAGCAATAAGTGGTAATAAACAGAGGAAGTAAAGAGTATATGTTTAAGGCTGCTATGTACTAACCCCATTGGATTCGCTCATCTCAATGTTAACCTATGGAGAAAATTTGTCCACGGATTTCCGACTCGGATTCAGAGATTTTTTTTTAAAAATTGTAATCCGTCATAGAGAAAGAAATTTTACATTTGTGTACATTTTTCGTTTTAAAGAAAAATGCAATTAATATTTTAAAATTTAAATTATTCGGGGAAAAATCCGGTATAGTGTGTTTTAAACGCTCATAAATTCCTTCGGCGAACGAAATTTATAAAATGAATCCTGTAGCACTTTGCAGAAAAGTTCGGGCTATCTGATAATACCAATTTTATTTGATTATCAGCATTTATGTACCTGCAAATAGTTGACAAAAATAAATTTTAAATAAAAAATTTGGGGGCAGTGCTTAACCCCCCTATAGAGAGAGAGCCATTACAATCCCTCAAAATGTCAATCCTAAGGGGGGTGGAATTCTCGAACTGTCAACTGGACTCCTCCCACCACAGTCTGCAAGAAGAGGAAAAGGGAAATACGATTTTTTTCTTAGTACATAGCAGCCTTAAGTATTTCGAGAACTGTTTCGCAGTGCATGTGATGCCAACTGAAAACAGATAAAGTGAAGGCTATTAAAAACTATAAATCTTTTCAACAGCTGCATTGTAAAAGATTTACGCGTACAATTAATTAAGTGCGTCAGCTTGCTCGTTTACGGAACGTTCTGCGCGCGGTCTTGCCTCCTTTGTTTCCGATGATGAATACTTCTGGACAGGCTGACACGTTTGTTTGTAGAAACATAATGGTTAGCACGTCCTGAAAATGATTACGAAAAGGACCACCCGCAGTTCTCTACGCATTTCTAATATTCATGATCCGAAATGCAGTATGTTTCGTGAATTATAAATGTTACAGGGAAATTGTGAGGAAACGTGTTGTATAGTAAATCTTTCCTTGGGTGGGAAACTAAGTGTTTTATGGTATGGCGCTCGATACGATGTGTATTTATATTCGAGAGCGAATAATACCGCAAGGGGCTATTAATCACGGCCCTGGACAGGTTAAACTTACCCAGATGTATTTCTTATTTATAGAAAGTCTGCATCAAGAAAATGATTCGACAAAAATTTCCATTTGAAATCCATTGAACTTCTTCCTCCTATATATATATATATATATATATATATATATATATATATATATATATATATATATATATATATCCGGAAGTATATTTCAAAAATAACAAAATATTAAGGTTTAAGGACTTGTACAGTGTACGGTTTGGAACTATTTAATAATTTTTCGCCCATCCTAAGGTTGAATCTCAAATAAAAGGAATAAAATGCCCATAAAATGGACTATCAATTAAATGAGCCCATTGCCATAAAATGGACTTTCAGTTTACAATTTCTTCGATATTTTTTATCAGAGGGTTTGGAAAAAAGAAATCAAAAATACTGGAACTCAGTTTAACTCTACAACATTATAAATCATGAAAAGTAAAGATTTTTTTTTTTTTTGCTTACGAAAAAATTAACAAAGTGAAAGTGTAAAGGAAGAGTGTACTACTTGTAATATTCCCGCAATGTGCAATATTAATTTTCCACGTATTATTGCAATACAGAATGTTTTTCAGCATCACTGAACGGCAGTATACAGGCGGTCAATTTTAGTTAAATTTTGGTATAAAAATTCCTTTTCTATGCAACAAGATTATTTAACCCAGTATTTAATCTTTTTGGTATGCGTTGTAGGTACTAGAAACTAATTTTAGGGCCTAGATATTGGGCAATGACGCTACATTTCATGTTTTTTAAACATACTCACAACATGTGATTTTATTTTTTTGTGTATATTAATCGGTGTTTGGGTAATTTTGTCCCATGAGGAATGATGAATATCCAGATAACCCCACTATTAGCTTGAAGGACGGAAATGAAGTTTGACAATTTCTTCCCCAAATTCAATTTTTCTTGGTTAAGTGAGGCAGGCACTTAACCAAAAGACATGCGCCCATACACACCGTGGAATCTGTTGTCTGACCATTGCGTTATGGGACATCTGTGGCAATTCTACTGTCCGATCCAGGGTTGTAAATGAAGCAGCAAAGTCTACACTAAATTACATTTATTTTCTATGCTACGGACATCACAAAACGGACAATAAATCTTATAATCTTATATTCTGGGATTCAAAAAGTGGAGCTCCAGAGCTCATCCCAGTGTCGCTTACTCTGCCCTACCAAAACAAAAGTACTTACATAAAGAGTGCGTTGCAGCGCTATCTAGAGATCGTAAATTTGAAGTTGCAACAACATCCAAGTAAAGGTGAACCGACGTCACTCTGTATGACTCTACAACTCAGGAATTTCAATACCTTAGTCGGACCTTAGGCGAACCTGGTGGAAGCCTTATAATGCTGACCACAATGCAATGTGGCCGAGTTTGACGATTTGATTATGGAAGAAGAGAGTCAGATACACTTTTAATTCAGTCTCTAAGAATACTGAATCACTGCAAATATTTGATGAAAGCTTTAACGATTTGTCAAAGAGCTTTTCTTTTCTTTTTTTTTAATTTAACATGTTTTCTTCATATATTTTGGGTTGAGAAACCCTTTCGCGAACTTCCTGAAAATCGTTACGCCTCCCAGAGATGCGTGACCCATTGTTTGAAAAACATTCTTCTTACACTGCGAAAACGAAATGTTTCTTCAGGTTGAAAAAAAAAAACTACGTGTTCCAGGGTGTATGTTTCTTGATAGCGGGTTTTCCTGTTTTGCGTATCCCACTTTCGTATCTTAAATTTATTTTCTTACCCTTTTAGTATTACCTCCATATTTATAATATAACCAAAACAGCATTTCATATTAACAGTGTACGAAAGGAATTAAAATTTGGACTTCTCTCTCCGGATACTTATGACATCTATCTTCGCAACCTAACCCAAAATAAGTGAAACCGTCACAGACTTTTCAATCCAGAACATAGTGCTGCATGAAATCTCATTTTGGGAAGGTTTTTGGCAGCTCACATAAATGCAGCAATTTGTACACGTGTAAATTCATTATCCCCAAACTTACATTACAAGGTTTTTGGTGTTTTAACATTTCGAAAGTTTGTGTCGTTGTTGTTGTTGTTACTTATATGGCCGGAGTATCCAGACCAGGTCCATATAGGCTTGAGGGCTGAGTGATGCGGTTCCGGTTTACAATGGCACCCAAATGGTCGGAGTCCCATTTGGCCACAGTTTTAACCGAGCACTCCCCCAGGGGTGACATCTAGGGGGGGGGGATCGCACCTTCTCCCACCCTCTCTGACTTCGTGGAAGGACTTTTCAGTCTAGGGATTTAACATGCCCATATCCGGTCTAATCACGAAGGTATTTTATGGCGTTCGTCGTTATTCGAACCTAGCAGTCCTAGTTCCAAGTCCAACGCGCTATCAATAGTCTACATCAGGGTCTACAGGTTTGTTATTCTATGATATTTAGGACATCGGTATATTTTCTCTGGCACCGGCTCTGTTCTGAGCGCCACGGTTTTACACGTGTTACTGTAACCAAAAACAACGATGAAAAATATGGTAGGGTGCTTAAAGTCATCTTTTGTAACACGTGGGCATAGAGAGTACTTCAACACAGAGCTGGAGCCTGGAGGCTACAAGCAATATTGCTTATCAAGGAATTCTATTCCGCATACTCAGGTTTCAAGGAATGGTGCCTTTTAGGCCATCCTGTCGTTAAAGGAAGGATACAATATAATTAATTGACATATCCCTCACTCCTTTCAACAACGTCGTATATAAAAAGAACAAGATTTTTCAGGAGAGTGATTTTAAAGTTTAAAAGTGCATTAAATTGTATCCACAATAAATTTTAATTCTGCTCTCTAGCGGCTAAATATTGAGAGGTGATATATGACGATCTAGCAGGGATATTCTACTCTTTTACGGCATTCTGAAAATAGGCATAACTAAAAATCGCCGATTTTTGAGATTTGACGTTGTTGAAAGGAGTGAGCGATATATGTCATCACCTGATCATAAACTACCATAAAGACCAATGAATGTTAAAATCCCTCAAGCATTAAATGCTATGTGTTACTCAAACGATCATGGCTTTTCTATGGCGATTTTCAAAAGGTTTATAAAAATTAAAATCCACCGAGTTTACAGTTTCAAAAGTATGCATAGACATAACTAATGTAGTAACACATAGGCTGTGTGGTTATGTATGTGTCTGAGCCGTGGAAATACATTATCTTCAGTTCCATTTATTCATCTTTAATAGGATGCAACAAAAAGGAAACTATTCTTTTCCCCCGGTAGGTTTCATTTCAGCCAACTACTCAAAGACAGTGAATGGAAGAAAACATCCAGATAAAGCAACATTTCGTGGAGCGGTTGATATGGTAACGAAACAAATGACCTGGCTTTTATGAAAATTGCTTAGGGACTTGAATATTGTTAGCAGTATGGCATCAACTGACAGGTAGATAAGAAATATCCATTCTGTCATCATGAAAGAGCCCGTGGAGGAACTTTTTTTTATCTTCTTTTTATCGCAATATTTAGGAAATGTTTCTGCCTGCCTTTTTTCGTAACTCGTGCAATATATTCTGAGAATTTCCAACCCTCGCAGATACATTTAGATTACAGAAAATATCAATATTTTCTATTATGGAGTAATTTTTATAGCCGTTATATTCCTTTCACCTTCTTTCAGGTAATATATAGTTTAAGCACAATGCGTCCAACTATGTAATTTTTTTCTAGCCGTTGACGCGACACAGTTTTTGATGTCTTTGCATTAGTAAGGTATTAAAAATAATTTATAATATTTTAGAATAATTAGTATTTTAATACAAAAGCGACGGTAATGGGTTTTTTAGGGATATTTATGATTAGACTCTTTAAAATAAAGGTAACGTATTGTTTAAACACGTTACCTTCGTTATCATCATTGTTTTTAAAACCCGTTACCGTTTAAAGTATGTAACGTTTTGTTAAAACGCTTTACATACTTTTTTTAAAAATCGAATGATAAACATATTTTTTTAACCACCAATCATCCACTTGCTAATAGTTTGATTTTTTATCAGTTTTATGTACTTTCATATTATTATTATGTATTGTTAGATATAGTTCAGAGATTTGAAGTGAACTCATATTAGAGACCAAATCAATCCAGTGTCTTCAAAACTGCATTTATGAAATAATATTAAGACACTAGAAGGTACCCCGTCATTTTGACGTCATAATACTAATAATGACGTCATAATGGAAAAAGTATATGAAAGTTAAAAAATATCCCGAATTATCTAACAATATTGCATTTAATCCACACATTGTAAAAGCAAACCCTTTCATTATTTTTTATTTATTTAGTTTTTCATGCGATTGGAGTTGTAGACTGCCATCCAGTTTTTTACAGCTCACTACGCGATATGAATACTTGAGCTACTTGATTCATTCACATTCAAGTTTGTTTACTTTCAGAATTCATCGCAAAAGTAAACAGATTTTTAAAAACTGTTAAGTATACAGCTAAAAACATCCAATTTTTTTTAGTTCTGAATGATTTATAGAAAAATAGGCTGAACAAACGTGATTTGATGGAGAAGATATTAGTTTTTAGGTAAGAAAAATTTCTGATCCACAACTGAAATTGAAATTAAGCCTGACCGGCTGTTTGTTTACTGAGGGCTTCAATCGAAAGATGAGTACAGCCCGGAAGTGTTATACAGAGACAAGGGCTATTATATATATAATTCAATTTCTGAAAACTTCGAATACAGATAAACAGTTTAATAGTTGATCATCAATAGATACTTGCTAATGAAATAAATGGAAAAAAATTTAAGTTTCAACTTGTAGATTAAATTTTTTAGACAAGAATCTGTATATATTATTTTTAAAAGGCGTTTTTTTTCTGCTTTATCCCTTTTTCTCCCTTCATACTATACCAAAATCAATAAATCAGGTACCATTTTAAAGATTAAGATCTCCGCTTCGTGCGAATTGTTAATTTAGAATTGCACATCTTATTGTTTATTTAAAAATCGAATTGTAAACATTATAAGCAATTTTTCTTCCCCTAGATGGCGAGCGCTAGCTTTTTTTGCTTTACCATTATCAATCGCACTGAACTTTTAAATTTAAAAATCGTTTGATTACATTTATGTGTTTCTTTAATGGCAACATCAGTGTAGGTGTACATTATTCTTTTTACATGGAAAAACCATATATATTATTTCTAGAAGGTGATTTTTGTGACGATCCCTTTCTCTCCCTTCAAACTTAACCAAAATCGATAAACGAGGTACCATTTTAATGATTAAATTCACCGCTTCTGACGAATTGTTAATTCAGAATGACACATTGTATTGTTTGTTTAAAAATCGAAGTGAAAAATTGACTGCTGGCCCTAAAGTTCTTTCCCTGGATGCGTCGAAACGGCACGGTCAAATAGTGGGCAAATAAGAGGTTTTGTAATGTAAATATCATATTTTCCACGAGTTTGTGCCAAATTTAACTTTTAATATTGTCTACAAAGGTGTTTTGACGTGTACATATCTCATGTTCACCTGTTTTGTGTTATGCTTCACCTCCAATATTGGGGCCAAAGGCGTTTTGCAATTGGTTTTGTATTATACTTATGCACCATTTTTATTTGACAAATAAACAATTGCTACAAATGAACCGGTTCTTCTTTCATCCTACTACAAAACACTAACCTCGCTATATAATTTATCGTATTTTAATCTCATGCGAAAGGGTCGCACGGGCCACATTGTATAAATTTATTTTTAAATTGTGCCATGGTAAAACGGGCTAGGGCATCGGCCATCCGATTCGAGTTCCATAGATGACGTGAGTTTTTGCGTTGCTTGGGGATCGGCTATTCTGTTTAATCCTCCCTTTGCCAAAAAATGACCGTAGTGCTCCCAAAAGCAACTCCCAAATCGCTCTGCTTTATAATGTTTATGAAATAAAAACTTTCTTATTTATGTGTTTCAAAACTTTGGAATTCGCAAAGGAATGGCTAAAGAAAATACAAGTAAAACCAAACTGGATTTACACAGATTCCGCAAATATTAAGCATGCCAAATTTTAAGTTGAGAAATCCGTTTTCGTGAACGTACGTAGGACAGGATGGTGACATATTTAACAACTATTAACGTTTCCGATAAGACCCCAGTTAAACGTTTATTTCTGTGACAGTTTAAAATCTCAATTTTATAGTTAACTCAAAGGTGATACCGCAATAAAGTAGAGAAGAATGCTTTTCAGTACCGCACTTCGATAATAAATTCGTCAAATAATCTAATCGTAGTATTGCTCATTATCGACTTATGTCGAAAATATAACTGCCTACTCCACCCTTTTGAGCCCGCAAGAGGTATTCTCACATTTTTTTCCCTTTCAAATCGATGACTATTTATAGATATTTGAAGGGATTAATCGATTGCTAAGTGTCTTCTCTAATAGAATATTTTCTTGATGTGTTTATAAGAGCGAGTCATTTTTATCATAATTTCCTGCATATATAGGCTATTTACGAGCTCTTGGGAAATCAGTAAAATACCTAAGGGTACGGTCGCATACTCAGAATGAGACTATTTGGCTAATCTAGCAGGTAAGTATATTTTAAACGGCATATTAATCTACTTAAAGACAGTCGTAGTTCATTCTTTAGAGAATATGAAAGTGATAATGCACCGTTATAATCTGTTTGTCTTGTCTTTTGCTTTTGTATACGGCCATCACTTAACTGAAATGCTTTGAAAATAGGATAAATTTATCATTAAATTAATTAATTCTCATTGAAATTAGGTATGGTAGTGCTGAATTTTTTATTAGGTTATAATTCTTAAATAACCTATAACTGTGGTGTAAAGAAAATTTGGTTTACATACTGGTTTTTCATTTAAAGTTTCCAAGGATTAAATAATAAATTTCCTTACCTACTTTTTTATCCGAGACCTCTTGCCCGTTTCGAAAGATAAAATTCTCTTGGCATATTGGAAAGATTTTTTTTTGTTTTGCTTCAGATGCTCTTTTTTGATCTAATTAGCTTAGCTTTTAATATGAAAAAAGTTTCTTGAGACGTTCCCTCAGCACATTTTGCATTAAAGCTTAGAGAAATCTGTTAAGGCATGTTTTATCAGCGTTATTTTAGTAAAGAGATTGTAAATATACATGTCATAATTATTAAACTCTTTGCTAGAGCTAAACTTAGGATTTTTTTAATACATGTCGCGCAACTGCGTTTCAAAACGATTCGGTGGTTCAACGTGCGAAATAACAAATTCGACAAAACAAGAAGACTGCTCAGCTATAAGTGATTTTAATTGCTAACTCGTTTATAGAGAATCTATGCTTACTTCTACCCAGACTTGGGTGTATATAATTTGAAGTGGCACTCTATTTGTATTTTATACAAATTCAGTTTATACATAAAACAATGTTTATTGAATTCATTGCACATATAATTGGCTTTTACAGCAATAAGCATACGTATTACTTGTACGGAATATAAATACAGCTTTCAAGAACAATATATTTTCTATACTCACGAACAGTAAGTCAAACCAGCAGTACTGCCACGTAAACTTCTGGCCCGCTAAGCACTAGCGCAGGATAACACCTTTTCAACCTTAACAACCTCCCCTTTTTTTCATTAATGACGCTGCGTGGTATTTATACTAAGCGCGTATGCCGAAATTAGCATATCTAAAGCAGCTTCTTTAATTCACTCAAAAGTTCGATTCTTGTGAATCGAATTCTGTGTATACCTTACACTTTTTTACTTACATTATTTACAAGGGTTTAAAACCTTAATCAATAATAGGAGCATAGAGCTCGTTCTAAATGGGACCTTCTGTCCCGTATGAAACCTACGTCCGTTCTATACAAAAGCTGAAGCGTCTCTGCCGACGTCACTATTCGAACGACGTAGCGTTCGACCACGTGACGACTCAGCGATCGACCAGCGTGGGGGGTATTACTTCACAATATATGATACAAATTTTCAAGTAGAGGTCGAAAAACTTTTTATTTGGGATTTAAAATACGAAAATCTCCTATTGTAAGTCTGAACACCAATTATTGGCTAATCCAGCAAGTAAGTATATTTTAAACGGCATATAAATCTACATAAAGACAGCGTAGTTCATTCTTTAGAGAAAATGAAAGTGATAATGCACAGTTATAATCAGTTTGTCTTGTCTTTTGCTTTTGAATACGGCCATCACCTGACTGAAATGTTTTGAAAACAGGCTAAATTTCTCGATCGGCTTGTATTTTTAGGAAATGCTTTTCTAGCCAGGGTACAAACTTTCATCACAAAGACAACATTTCTGATTTTTTTCCCCGAGGAATTTTCTCAGCATCGTAGAGATTTCAATTATTATATTTATACCTTTATCCATAGATCTTAAATACAATATTTGCTCGAATGTTACGCGCGCACAAATGCGACACGCCCCGCTAGCCTTTCGTTCTCGAAATCACGGTCACTCTGAAATGTGTAATTACGGAGAGAGTAGTTTGGAAATCTTTGCCTATTTCCGATACGTGTAGATGAGTTTACACGAGGGCAAAAATAGGATCCTTTCCCCGTACTCTATTTTAAAGGTCATTCTGGTTTTTACTGCTGCATTCCTGAAGTCTATGCGTGTAAATAGGGTCTATAATGATTTCCACTGAATGTTAATACTGATTTAAAACGAACACCTATTTGTGGAGGAATTTTATTACGTGAGATATAAAAAGTGGTTGTGTATTAATGTACTGCAACAGCAAATGTAGCAGTGTGTCAAAAATGTGGTTGATCTGTGGTTCTGAGAATTATTCAGGTCCTGATGAATGATAATACCTGATAAACGGTTTTGGAGGTAAATACTAATTTATACTGAGCACCTCTTTTTAAATGCAACTTATAATGGGAGGTATACAAAGCTGTTGTTTTAATGTATTGACAAACACCAAAAGAGCATTATCTTCAGAAATGGGACGGCCAGTGATTTTCAAACGTCTTTTGGGTTGTATATAAGAGAACATTTCTAATGGTCATTACTAAGACTCAATGCCCTAACCATTAAATTTTAGAACTATATAAACAGCTTTTAATACGTCATAGCAAACTATCAAGGTTTTTTTTAATGTATTGATAAGAAACATGTTTATAATGGAAACATTTGAAGTGACAAAGGTATTGGAAGAATCCTACTTTTATTGTTTTAGAAATGTAAAGTCACAATTAAGCTCTTGCAATCTTGATTATTTTGATACTTATACGAAAACTAATGCTTAGTTTTATTTTATGACTATATTCGATATTTTAATGAGAATATTTAATGATAGAAAAAATGCAAGTAGTGCAAGAAGAAGAAAATTGTTTGGGAAGTCTTTCATGAATCAATGTCCTCTGCTCTTTGTTCTCTTACCCTAAATTTTGGTTTACTTTAAGACACAACAAGAATTGACCTCTGTTTTGGAAGACCAAAAATTTCATCAGAGTATTTTTTTTTTTGAAATATGATAAACACAAGAAGTAGATTTCAAAAGCAATTGCGTGGCGCGATATATATATCTGTTGTATTCTTACACAGTAACACCACCAATCAAAATTTAACAAAAACTATCTTTGAAGTAACTAAAATTGCAAGAAATATTGTTCATTAAAAAATATTTTTTTGTTGTTGTTGAACTGTGAGACATGAAATGTCCGAGTGTCTTTTGTCCAGACGAGAACCACTAAGAAACTCCTCGAAGACTGTTGTTGTTGTTGTTACTTGTGGTAATTTTGGAACTTAATCCATTACACTTGAAGCCGTAACTGCTGGTCATTCATTTAAGGGAACTCACGACCCTTAAGTCGAGGAAATAAGGCATATTTTCCTGCTTTCTGACTCTTTTTAACTATTTCAATTTACTCCCAATTTTTCCAAATTTTATGTATATGATAAATTGATATATTTATTTTAATAAACAAATTTTCAACTCTCAAAATAATTTTAAATAGTTTTTTTAAATGCTTTAGCTATACCTTGTTTTTTAAGCATTTTTATTGTATACTGGCTTGCGCGCAGAACTATGAAATAAATTTTACACTCAAATGTATAATTCCCGTTTTATATTTAAAATAAATAATTCAAAATACAATTGAACATAAAATATTCAACATTAAAATAGTTTTTCAATTTTTTAAAACTGCTCAAAATATACTTAAAATTTCCTTAAATTTTTGCATTCATTTACCCCTGAAAAAATAACAAAATGTGCAGTGATTGCAATAGTTCTAGTTCAGACGCAATAAAATAACATGGTTATGCAGTGATAAAAATTTCATGGAATTATATGTCATAGTTTTTGAGATATCAGTTGTGGAATGATGCAAAATTACATTTTGAGAAAAATGAGTTTAAAATTTTTTTACCATAAACTTGATCAGTAATTAAATATTTAGAATATCAATATCTCCGGAACTAAGCGGATTATTTTCATGCGGTTTGCTATATTTTGTTCAGATATGATCAGGCTTTAACATATATTTTTTTCAAAAAATCGAATGCTTTAAAGATTTAAGGGTAGTTAGTCCCCTTAAGGGGGCACCGTATAGGTGGCCAGCATTACCTCCTACAGGCCGGTCTCGTAATTTAGAACAGAGTCAAGTGCCGAGACTGGAACACTTGACCCTGAACCTCCACAGGTAAATTTGAGAACTTGGAGGAAATTGCAGCCACAGTGGATCCAGCCACGTGCTCCAGCCGCCATTATTGTACACGGCGATGGATTTGCAGCGACGGGAATCGAACCAGAGACGTTCAGATCACAGGCCCGCTGCCCTTGCAAACTGGGCCATCGCACCCAAACTCTCTGGCACCATGAGGACTAACCAGAGTGATTTTACTTAACGCATATTGAGGCAGTCTGCACACGGAGCAACTCAAAAGAAATTGATAACTGACTACAATCACAAACCAGTCCGTGATGAGTCGTAACCTATGTAATTGAATGGAGCCACGCAAACCCGCCGACGGGTTTGTAACCAGTTGCGCCGTGTGCGTGGCTCCATTCAATTACATAGGTTACGACTCATCACGGCCTGGTTTGTGATTGGAGTCAGTTATCAGTTTCTTTTGAGTTGCTACGTGTGCAGACGGCCTAAGAGCCAATTAGACCCAGAACCAAGCAGAGATGAAAACTAATTGGTATTCAGAATTACAATAGGAGATTTTCGTATTTTAAATCCCAAATAAAATGTTTTTCGACCTCTACTTGAAAATTTGTATCATATATTAAAAAAAAATCTTAAGTTTAACACTAGTAAAGAGTTTAATAATTATGAGATGTATATTTACAATCTGTTTACTAAAATAACGCCGATAAAATATGCCTTAACAGATTTCTGAGGCTTTAATGCAAAATGTTGTGAGGAAACGTCTCAAGAAACATTTTTCTATTAAAAACTAAGCCAAATAGATCAGAAAAGAGCATCTAAAACAAGCAAATAAACAAACAAAAAATCCCTTTCCGATAAGCCAAGAGAATTTTATCTTTCGAAACGGGCAAGAGTTCTCGAATAAAAAAGTAAGTAAGAAAATTTATTATTTAATCCCTGGAAACTTTAAATGAAAAAAGCAGTATGTAAACCAAATTTTCATTACACCACAGTTATAGGTTATTTAAGGATTATAACCTAATCTAAGATTCAGCACTACCATATTTAATTTCAAATTTCTTGCTTAACATTCCCGCAACACCAATAAAATTTATTCTAAATGCATTTTAATATACCATCGTATTTATGTTACGAATAGCGTTAATAAAAGATTAAAAGATATGCAATTATTGGTTCTTTCTATAAACTTCAAGAAATCTGAAATCCCGTTTACATAATGACTATAATCAATGACTGGTGACCTTTTGGAATAAGCATAAGAAATGTACGATGATATTTGTTCAGCAATTCAAACGAGACTCAATTACCTCTTAGAAAAATTTCAGTCAGACAACATTTAAATATGCATAAAATGTCGTAAATTTTTATGTACTTTGTTTTGATTAAAGGAAAAGTAATATTTTTTTTTAACTCAGAAGATTGGAATAAAAGTAATTTTATCGAATGTACTTAGTCTGTTAAGTTGTAAGTTGATATTTAATTAAGATAAAAGTAGTTACAACGTTAATGTAGACGATAGGGCTCAGCGGGATTCCTAATATTATTAAAACACATTCTTCTGAAACAATTTGATTTAGACTTTAAAGAATTGGAATTGAGGTAGATTGAGTTCGCAAAAATTTTTTCCCTTACATAAAGAGAGTTCTCGATTACGTTGAAGGATTCTTTTAATGATGTTTTAAATAGGCAAATAGAGCAATGTTTTCTCATCTGAGTCATTACAAATTTTGTTTGCTTTTATCAGATGAGCTGGGGATGAACGAACTTTTCGCCGTAACATTTTTATTTCTTAAAATGACTACTTTGCCTCACATTCTCTCATTAACGAATTTTTTCTTCGTTTAAAATATTCAACTGTCTAGCTCTAGACTCGAAGCCTATTATGCTGCTTTCGAGGCAGACGTATTATACTGACCATTAGATCACTAAACCGCATCATGGTTTAATTAGCGAATTCCGCAATCGCCACACACAAGAATAATAGATCGCAAATCTCAAAATAATATAAACAATAGCAACATAAATCAATTAAAATAAATGGTTTACAGTACAGTCAAACTCCGTTATAACGAACTTCAAGGGACCAAAGGGTTTGTTCACTATATTCGAACCGTTAAGAAAAATGCTAGAGTTCACAAAATGTATAATTTTTTTTCCCCAATGTGGAGGCACTTGTCGTCTAAGATTCGCCTATACTACGCCGCAATTTTACTGCCCATTTTATTGTGGGGGCACCATATAGGAGGACAGCATTACCCCCTATGAAGGGACGACACGAACGGAGGCATTTTTCGTGGAGCGACGCCAGGATTCGATCTCCCTCAGCACCGAAAACCAGCGCGCTGTACCACTGGGCCGCCACAAGCCCCAAAATGTATAAATCATTAGCTGCAATGTGTATTCAATAATGATGTATTAAAAAAATGGTAAAATCTTTTAAAAATGATCACTAAGGAATTAAATCGACTAAATTCGATTGCATTAAACTGACACTATACTAATTAAATTACATATAATAGTAAAACGACGGGACCAAAATTTTCGTTCATTATATCCGTGAGTTCGTTATATACCGGGTTCGCTATAACGGGGTTCGACTGTAATAAATTTAATCTGGGTTTCTGTAAAATAATTATACAGCTTTTATAATGAGGTTTTCGTAATTCTAAATGCAAGTCACAACTAGAATATGTTAACAACATCCTATCGTCAATGAAATAGCTAATAATCTGCTAAAGGAGGAGCCTGGCTCTAGCAATAGAGAATATTGCAATCTTACTCTAAGAGAATAATTAAATTTGGCTATTGCACAAGCAGTAATGGAGCCGGACACTGAAGATAATTTTGATGTTTTAAAGCAGGGGTTCTCAACCTTTCAGGCTCTACCACCCCCCCCCCCCCCTTTGAACACTGATGCGAGGTTACGCCTCCCCACCACCACCACCACCATATGTGGTCAATACAAGTATAGTACAATCGGAATTTGAAACTGAAGTTGGTTATTAAATGAAAATATAGAATAGATAATTTCATACACAAAATTTATTACTACTCATATCTTAATTTGGAACATATTATTATTAGAACATATGAAATCAAAGAATTAAATACAGATCAAATATATTTGAGGTAATCGAGGATCTAGGTGAGGTTGGCATGTAATACCAGTCACTTTCACAACATTAATGAGGGGCTGGCACTATTTGTCCTTGACAAGTTTTTGAATATTAGGTTGTAATTGTGACAAAGCACACCTCAGGTCACTTTCAACATCCAGACGTACAAAAATTATCGTATTTTTACAATTACGACAACTATCGTGTACGACAATTATTGTGTTCGTGTTCGTATGTCGAAAATACGTTACGGTTACATTGTGACCGCAAAATTGAGTACAATAAATGACAGTTAGTTTTACTTTTTATTTTACTTTCTTTTTAACTCACGCCTCCCTTGAAACTCTTCTACGCCCCCCCCCCCCCCAGGTTGAGAACCGCTGTTTTAAAGTAAGAATTTGCCTTACACAAAAGGACGAGCAATAAAAATAATATTTTATTAATAGCTAATGCTATTAAAAGAATAAAGCCGACATCTACAAAAAGTGAACGAGCGTTTTCCTTAAAATCTAATTTCTGTACAAGAATACGACTATCGGATGATTCATTACACGCATATCTATATTTAAAGTTCCATTATTTGAAGAAAACTGAAAATACTAATTATTGCTCTCTTTTATTTTTTTTTTTCATGAATTTACCTTATTTGAATTCAAAAACATGTAATAAAACTTTATATCAACAACCTATTTTATTTTTTTATTTTACCTGAAAACCCCAAATAGCCGTAAAAACCACGGTTTTTAGAAAATTAGAAACCGAAAACTAAGGATTTAAAAAAATTCGGGTTTTCAGAAACCCTTATTATTCCCCTTTTTAAGACTGTCTTGGATAGCTTGACAGTATGGTATTCTTGTTAGGTAAACAGAATATCTTGCTGTCAAGTTATCTATTCGTATATCAGTTCTACCTAAATTTGGCAATTTACCCAAAACTGGATAAAAGTTGTTCTTCTGTGGGTAATTTATCGAAATGAAGTATAAGTTATACATTATTACAATTTTTTATAATATCAAGAACAACCTAATGTAATGTTGGCAACAACACCATTGCGGGGACGAAGCTAAAGTAAGCTTGCCTGTGAGAACAAAACGAGGCTTTTATTGAAACCGAAAAAGGATGTGATAAAGGCTTTGTAACCAATAGCTCCATATAGCAAAGCTAAGAGAATAAGATGGACGGTATTTTTCTCATTAAAAGGGATCTGGAATAAGATTTATTCAAAGCTGGCCATATTTTACGGGGGTTGGGATCTCAAGCTTCCATCAAGTGTGCCTTGGTTCCAATCCGGGCCAAAGTAGTAATGTTCTTGTGTTTCACCCTCATAAGAAGTAACGTAGGTTCTGCAGTTGTGTATTCCCATAATGCAATGGTAAACAAATTTTGCGGTGTATAGTACTTTGAATAAAGGCTTGCCGGATTAGAAACAAAAATATCTCAAATTATAGTCTTTTATGTGAAAATAATATTGAGCAACGAGATATAGCTTATGTTAAAAGTAATGTTAAAGCTTAAGTTAATGTTAAAAGTAAACATAAATAAATATGTACCTTCACACAAATATATTAAAGATGAAATTAATATATCCAAAATTCTTTTTTAGTAAACTTAAAGCTTTGTTCTTAAGACAACCAACTAAATTCATACTACAAAGACCACTTAAAATATCCTTTGGGTATGCGCCTGTCGCATAAAAAAAAATGCGACTTCAAAGAGAATAATTTCCAGACTTTTTAGACGAGTAAAAGTGCTCAAGAATTTTTAAAATAAAGAAATTGCCTTCAAGCGTATTGTTCACTTTTTACCGATCTCACTTCACGGTTCATGTAGGTATTCTACTATGCAGTTTGTATTTTAACTATTTTAAGGAGAAAAGAACTCTCTCATCTACCATTTTGTATATTAAAGGAAAAGTTTTGGGACTTTATGGTACAATGAACAACCCAATGCTTATCGTAATGGTTCCGAGACACACGACTCTTAATAAAAGCACATTTTTATTTTCTTGTTTTAAAACATAAAATAGAGCTTTTAATATCAAATAACACAAATGTTTCTATTATGGTTATATTAGCAGCTAAAACATTTTACGTACACTACCCGTCTATTCGTACACTGCTGTACGTCTGTTCTTTGAGTCAGTTTGTCTTGAAATAGAATTTCTTACGATTTGCCTTCTTTTAAAGTATATATCTAAAATTCCTTGCAAGGTATTTCTGTGAAATTTTGTAAAGAATTCTCTTGTTTCATTTTCAGTTAGCTGTCTCCAGTATTTAGGACAGAAATTTTGAAAATATTTTTCTGAAACTATGGAAAAATATATTTTTTGCTCTTCGAAACGATTAAAAGTTTTACCAATAAAATATTGTATGAATCCCGAAGAAAAGCTCTTATCTGTAACGTTTTCTACACATGAAATAAGAAAGTTGTTCAATTAGATTTATTGGTTTTGCAGATATGTAAAAATTTTGACATTTCTGCCAAATGATTAAATTTATGTGATAAGTAATAATAAGCAGTTAACAATAAGTAAATTTTAAATTTAAAATATCTTTTGAAACAAAATTTCAAATTTTTCATGCATTTTTTTATAAGTATAATGATCTTTATGTAAATGCACATTGTAGTAAAAGCATTACATTATATGTTGAAAGAAAAAAAAATTCTGGTTCAGGGCCCCAGTAATTATCTATTTCTTTGTCGCATAACCTTTGTAAAATAACTACTATCGAAGCATCTTGGAATCTACATGATTCACGTACATTGAATATATTTTACATATATATTTCCAGTACAATGAGCATATATATATATATATATTAAATCATTTACCTTAAACCTACCTTATGCAACATACAAGATTTCTTCGGTTTTTATTTGCCAAATCCTGATAAGTTTTGATAACGCCCTTTTGAATTAATTGCTCATTGCACCACTTAAAAATTTTTCAGAAAAGAATACAGTAATTAAAAACAACGTCTGCGTGAAACTATACATATACTAGAGCAGAAATATTTTGAGATAAAAATGGTAGAAAAAAATACTGCAAGGATTTTTTTTTCTATGTCAGATTTCCTTCTATTGTATTACGACAGGTTTATAATGAAGTGTAATGTAAAACACTGCTGTACCAACAGTTATAAAAAACCAGGGATGTTTTAAAGTCTAAAAAATACATTTGTTAATCTATATATATAAAACAGTTCCGTAACTGACTCATTCATTCACTGACTGACTGACTGACATACAACGCACAGACCAAACCGCTGGACCTAAAGAGCTGAAATTTTGCATGGCGATTCTTCTAATAGTGTAGGGGTGCACTAAGAAAGATTTTTCAAAAATTCTTCTTAGAGTTTTTAAAATTAAATTTTTAAGCTGTTTTTTAAACTTTTTTTACGTTTGCATTTAAAATAATACATTGAGGGTTATAAAATTTATATCACGAGAAAGATCATAAAAATTCCTTCAAAATGAAATTTTTTTCGAATTTTTACCTCCATTTCCTGATTTTTGGTGAATTTTTAAAGATTAATTTTTAGAATTTAATTTATTAAATGCTGATCACGTGATTTCTTTTTCTGGTACTTTCAATAAATTTATCGTCACGTGCGTAACAACTAAATAGACAAAAAAAAAACATTTTTTCTTTCTAATGCAGCAGACGATTGGATATTATCCAAAAAAAATAAACATTCCTTATGATTTTTTTATAAATATATATATATAAATATTTTTTTACATCAATTATATATATTGATCGTCTCATTTATTATAAATATATATATTTATTATTTTTGGCATTAATTGCATACATTTACCGTTGTATTTAATTTGAATGTACTCCGTAGCGAAGCGCGAGTTTTCAGCTAGTAGTAGCATATAAAGCATAGTATATCCAGATCACTGAAGAAAGACAAACAGCACTTACCTTATAGGAACATTCAGCAAATCTCCCAGCGTTGGGTTGATTTGGGGAAGCACAAACTTTGGCGGCCACATCATGTACTGCCTGAAGTTCTCGGAAAACGTCGTGTACCTGAAAAGATCACTGAAATTGTCTCTAGGTTTAACAGTGGTCCTGGGAATGTCTGTGGTCGTCGTTGTCGTAGAAGACGTTGTATTTGGAGCGATGGCTTTCGAGTCCACCATCACTTGCTGATTGTTCGCTTCTCCAGACACTTTGGAAGTCTCTTCGCGATTCAAGAAACGTCTCTGAAGGATTGGATATTGGTGTCCACTGACGTGGTCATAGTCCTCGGGAAGTTTGTTGACTATGTGCATTTCCGTCTCTATGACGAAAAGTATGAAGAAGCCGAGCACTATGCAGCAAGAGATTGCCACGAACCTTTGTCGGAGTTTCATTGTTGCATGTGACATTTATTGCCAATTTAGAGATCCAAACTTATTTCCTCGGAAGAGTCAATTTAATATTAAAAGCTGATATTATCTTTGGGATACATAAATGCAGTAACAAAAAGTAAAAAAAAAGAAGGTAAATAAAGAATTTGTATTTGTAATCTTAATAAATAAATAATATTCTCTAGTGTGCTTTAAAAAATGCTACATCGTAGGTCTAAAAAAGAGTTTATGGAATGAAAGTTGAATGTGAGGAGTTCTCCAACCATTTCGAAAGAGAATTTCCCTCCTTGTCGGTTCGCCTATAAAATGGCAACACGTGATGTTCTTCACTAGTGGCGAACAGATCTTCTGCTCACTTCGCTGCGCACGCTTGTAACCATGGTAACTTGGAGGGCGATAGAATTATTGCAAGGAGCTCCATTCCGTTAAATAAGTGTTTATAACGCGTTGCTTTTTTTTCTCTCCAGGTGTTTCTGTCGCTTTAAAAAGTGGTCCTCGATCCTGATTTTTAACAGAAATAAGCTCAAAACGTTTTTCCACTTTATTCTGAGCAAAATGCTTTTTATATTTCAGTATTTCACTTTCTTTGATAAAAGTGATCAAATAAACGAACATAAATTATATAAAATTATAAGATAAAGTAGAAATAAATGGAAATCAAAAGCTTTAATTATATATTTTGTTTAAGAAGTATACTTTAAATGAAGTATTCTTTTCCCCTAATACTTGGAAAATAAAAATTCGCCTGAAGTAAATAGTAAAATTCTAGCATGGAATTTTATGATACCACAGGAATCTTCTTAACTGAATATCGTATGCATAAAAAACGGAAATGCCAATATTTTTCGGTTTTCAGGATATACATTGGAAGCCCTTTGGAATTACGAAATGTTCATTTCGAAAGCTTCTCTGATGTTTTCTCACAGCTTTTGAACAACGACTGTATTCTATAATCTTGCAATAGAAGGTTTCTGCAGCTTGTGAGATGTTTTAATAATCAGCAATTCCATAACCTGGAAGAAAAGAATTTCATTTCAGAGAAAGAATTGCTAACAAAGATAACAAAGTCGTCATGGCTTAAGTATAAACAAAATTATTATCAATTTTTAAATTTAAGACGTGTAAAATACCTGAAGCCACGGAGTTACTGTAAAATATCAAGACTGATCCGAAAAGTGCATCAACATATTTATTCCAAGTCAGTTTAATCGGAAAACTCTCACTAAATTTTTATAAGAGAAATTGTGTGTCGTCACACACTGCTAATCGTTTGTCCTTAAAGCTGCTGTGTACTAACCCTATTGGATTCGCTCACCTCAATGTTAATCTATGGAGAAAATGTGTCCAAGTATTGCCGTCTTCGATTGAAAGTTTTTTTTTTAAATTGTACTCTGTAATAGAGAAAGAAATTTTACACCTTGGGACATTTTTTGTGTTTTTTAAATGCAAATAATTTTTTTATTTAAATTATTTTTGGAAAAAAATCTGGTATAGTGTTTTAAATGATTGTCAAATCCTTTGATGGGCGAAATTTCTAAAATGAATCCCGTTGCAAGGTGCATAAAAGTTCAGGCTATCTGAAAATACCATATTTATTGGATTATAAGCATTTATGTAGCTGTCAATAGTAGACAGATTTTCTCCATAGCTTAACATTGAGGTGAGCGCATCCAATAGGGTTAGTACACAGCAGCCTTATGTTATTTCGGAGGACAAATTTTTATTAGAGGCGATGGATTGTTCTGGTATTCTAGACCTTAACAGAAGGAAGATTTGATGGCTTATATAATCTTTTACTGTATTTTTTATATAAAATAAAAAAGAATTATGTGTTTTTTTACAGTTAAATGAAAATACTTCACTTAACTGAGGTTGATTCATTGGTGTAACATAAATGGTGAGATGTCAAACATTTTTTTCGGAGATCCATTTTAAATCTCCGTGTTTATAGCTTTCTCCCTTTTATTTAAACCAAATTATCATTTTGGCGCGGGACAATATTTTAAGAATATAGGAGCGTGCAAGCCGTAGAAAAATTTAAGAAGTTCCAGATGCTCGCTTCTTTTCTCATCGACACAAAAGTTTCTCCTTCAGCGTAATGCTGATAATTTACAGCAAACTTGTTCACTGTCTGTAAAATTTTTCTTTGTTGAAAATTTGGAGGGTTATTAAACAGAGGAGAGGAGTCAGTAGAATTTGTCGTACAATATTTGTCATACCATACAATTTGTCTAGAATGTCGATAAATTATATGGTGGTTGTCGGCACACGTTGCCGCGGCGTGGGTTCAGGTTCGAATCCCGAGCATGGCATGGATATTCGTGGGCTGTCTCGTAAAAGGGAGCAGTGTTAGTTCACCTAAATAGTTTTTCCATAATTAAGAAGCCAACGTAATCACTGTGTGAATGTCAAACGCATTGGAAGAAAGACAAGAATTTCAGTATTTAGAGATACAAATGAGTTTTAACGTAGGATACCTTCACGTACGGAATTGGGGTGTGTAGGCACCGATTACATTGCATTAGGATTTTTGTGTGCTTGCTTGTAAGGTGCGTTGAGCCCATACAGTAAGTTGTGTTTGTCTTTTCATTTTCTTCTTGACTAATTGCTTCTTTGGGGGACTCGGGGCCTTGGGATGTCTTTTGGGCTTACCTGCATCCTATTCAGAAAGTTCCCCTTGAGGTAATTGACATGGTTAGGCTCCCTGATGACGAGACCTGTCGATTACCTCTGTCGTTTTATGGTTCAGTTCCGGCACTTATACAGAATCTTGCAGTTGGTGCGTGGATGCCCAGAGTGCTTGATTTCTGTTTGTTTTTTTGTCTATTTTAGTATAATTTTTTATCTATATCTGTTGGATTATTTATTTGTTTTTTCATTATGGGGATATGAAGCTTCTGCGCTATCCTCTATTGAAAATGTTTTCTTTGCAGGATATGTTTTATGTTATAGTGATTTAGCAGTCTATGCTTGAATTTTAATTTTGTTTATTTCTATTGTTTACTTTTTAAATTTTAACGTAGGATTACGATCCTCCATAACGGTCCGCAGTAAAGCAAAATTTCAGACGTTAAAACCGTCGTCGCGAGTTTTAAATCAAGAGTGGCAGAATGTCATTTCTAAAAGGTGAATTTTTGTTTTATCCTTTTTTTCCCTTCATATTTAAGCAAAATCGATAAGTGAGGTACCATTTTAAAGACTAAGATCTCTGCTTCGTGCGAATTGTTAATTTCGAATTACGCAATTTTCCTTCGAATTACACAATCCTTCTCTTCGTATGTTGGAATTTTATTATAAAAAAAGAGGTAAGCAACGATAAGTAATCCTACGTTAATAACCCGCGGTAGTTTTGTTAGAAGAAACTATCTGATTTTTTTTATTTTTACAGTTTATTGAGAATTTAATTTTTTGAAACAAAAAATTAACATTGATTAGTTACCTCAAAATACTTCTGCGCACATAAATTTAGGCTTAAGTCGTTATTTTGAAAAAAAAAATAATAATATAAACGTCAGTGAAATGAACTTTGTTTTCATTTCATTGTCGTCATACTGACGTCACATTCAAACGTCAGTGAGATGAAAACTCAACGATTGTTTTGAAAATTAGTATTGAATTCACTCCCTTAAAAGAAGCTAAAAGCTTACGTCGTATTTTCTAAGTAAACAAAATTTTTAGGTTTAAAATAATTTGGTAGTTTTACATTTTGCCCATTGCTGATTATACCCCATTTTTATATTGCATCTACCCATAAAGGAGCTTTGGAGCTCCAAATTATTTTGTGCGTGCATATAAATTTGTTATTTCACCCTTTCAATATAATTATTACAAGAAATATGTTAAACAAAAAATTTAATTTGGCCTCTTTTTACGCCGCAAATTTTGTATCAAATGAACACATTTGGATCGCTTATAAAAACATTTAAATTTTGTTTTGATTTTCCAGTAATTCCATTTTATTAATTTTAAACAATTTTGAGTTACTAACTTGAATATTATTCAACAATAAATATTCGTGTCTTTGAATTATAGTGATACCTAATGCAGTATCATGGGAATATTCACTATAACTTTAGTTATAACTTTAGTTTAGGCTCTGAAGAACTCAAGTGTAAAATACAAATACAATTATAAGGTGAACTTTCACATGCGTTTAATGTTACTAGAAGCTTACGAGAGGGGGTTCAGATATCAAAAATATTTTTTAATTTACATCTATAATTGAGGCAAAATGTAATTATAAACATAGGTGAAATCATCATGAAAGTGTTTGTAGAATGTGTGAAGCGGAATGGTATAATTCCCCGTGGTGTGTGACCAAGAACAAATCTATTGTAAAGGCTGCAGAGGCAGGGGTAAATAGGGGCTTGTATACCAGGAAGAAATAGAAGAATAGCTGTCGGTGTGGCCATTGAGAGCGATCAAAAGTCTATAAACATGGCAAGATAGATGGTCGTTATTTTATGGCCCACAGTAAAACCTTCAGATGATAAGGGTCAAAGTGGAATTGCAAACGAAAATTATGGTGGGGAGGTACTTCGTAGACTATGGACAGGGGCAGTATAATAAGGAACCAGTTGGGGCAGGAACTACTGAGAGAAAAACAGCCCACTGCCCAATGAAAAAAAAGGGGCGGGCCAGAATGCCCCCCCCCCCCAGTAACAGCTCCTCCGGGTAAGAAAGAAAAAGCGGAGAAGGTCCAGAATTTGCCCCGTCTGTTTCTTTTTCTTAGAGCTCAGATCATACAGAGTCTCGACTGCCTCAGAGTCTAGGAGTAGTGCCGGTAAGTCGCCAAGATGATCCGGTATATGACGTGATTTTGGGCCGCTGTCTTCGATGCCACCTTTCATCGCTGCATACTTCAGCTGTAGTAACTGCCTCCCCATATACTATAAAAATCATTACTTTGACCATATTGTTCGCCTCTGCTTCTGAGTCCTCGTATGTAAAATGTTAATATGAAAGGGAATATTGTGCTAGTAGCAATTACACTTTAAATGAATTTTGGGATTTATTAAATAAATGTATGTAAAAGGCCAATTCTCTGCCTTCCTTCCTTGCCCCAACACACGCATGCATCCATTGTTTTGAGGTTATTTAACAATCCTATAGTGTTCAATTTCTAACATCAGTAGACGATGTAAACAGTATTGACAGTAATGAAGAAATCCTTAGAAAAATTCTTATGGTAACTAATAAAAGCTTATGATAAGATAGAAGGAAAAACGGAGAAAATAGTAAAAAAAAAAGGAATAAAAACTAATGTCCTCAATGTCTCCCACAATATCTCCGGTAACTAAATACTTAATTGTAACCGGAGATAAACATATATGGGAAAATATCCGAACGTTACGGTAGACGAAAAAAAAAAACTCTGAGCAAATACGAAAATCCACATATTGAGGTTCATTAAAAACATGTTTCAGTTGGGGATTAGCTGGGACAAACAGGGCTTTCAACCCTTATCTAAGATTTACTTTGATCTCGCCGAAGAGAAAAATCCAGTTAAACAAAGTCATTCTCAAACCTTACTTATGTACGGCTGACTAACTAGCACATATGTCACGACAGGTCTAAACTGATGAAAAGTATTGAGAAAAAGTTTGGCGTACAAAAAAAAAAAAAAAAAAAAAAAACAAAAAAAAAAACGCAAAGATATAAAGGAAAAATAGGATAAAGTTACTCTACTGCCGTAATTTAACATTAGAAGAGCAAGATGGTTGAGACACATTCATTAAATGAAATATAACAAAGCTACAAGATAAAAGGATGTCACCTTGTGACCTTGTAAGGTTTACATAAGATTCGATTCACAATAATCGAACTTTTAGGTGAATAAATCTAAAGAAGCCGCTTAAGATATGCTAATTGTGACATACGCGGTTGGTATAAATACCAAGCAGCTAGATTGAAGAAACGAAGTGAGAGGAAGGAAGCGAAAGGAAGTGATAGGAGTTTGCGAGCAGCCGCTTGAGGCATTTTAGCTAGGTTGGTGCTATCCTACGCGAGTTCGTGTTAGAAGAAAGTTATTTAGCGTTCTGTGGCCCAAAGTTTACGTGGCAGCACTGCTGGTTGACTTTCAAAGTATCTGTGAGTATTGCAAAGTGTATTTTTCTTGAATGAGTAGTTATACAAGTGAATATATTGAATTGTATTTCCCTTGCATGAATGCTATATACATCTCGTACTAGTAGTACGTATGCTTTACGTTGAAAAACAAAATCTGTATGTGCAAAATATTTAAATAAACATTGTTGTTATGTAAGAACTGTGTTTAAATGAAATTATTTAGAGTGCCACTTCAAGATATACATACACAAAGGCAGGGTAGAAGTGATAAATCTCTATAGCCTGTCGAGTCCAGGTCCCGAGGGCGGTCAAGATAGAGATGTTAAAATTAAGAACTGGATGGACAAAGCTCAGAACCGTCAAGAATGGAGAGAGTTGTCCTAAAGCAGGTTCAAGTCATAAAGGGACTATAAAACCCAGGAGTTATATTATAAGAGTAAAATAATCCCTTTTATTACTTGATACTTTATTATTGCTTCTAAACTATTAAGTGATAAGGCTGCTGTGTACTAACCCTATTGGATTCGCTCACCTCCTATGGAGAAAATTTGTCTACTAATAACAGTGGCATAAATGCCGATAATCCAATAAAAATGGTATTTTCAGATAGCCTGAACTTTTCTGCACCTTGCAACAGGATTCGTTTTATGAATTTCGTCCACCAAAGGAATTTATGAGAGTTTTAAACACACTATACAAGATTTTTCCCCGCATAAATTAAATTAAAAAAATATTATTTGCACTATAAAAAAAAAAAAAACGAAAAATTCCCCAAAGTGTCAAATTTCTTTCTCTATTAGAGTACATTTAAAAAAAAAATTCAGTCCAATTCGGCAATCTTTGGACCCATTTTCTCCATAGGTTAACATTGAGGTCAGCAAATACAATAGGGTTAATACGCATCAGTCTTAATATTTCAGTTTATATTTATAACTAGCCGGGCTTCGCCCAGCTACACTCAAGCCATCAAAGAAAGACGATGAATGAATCAAGTGAATGAATGACTCAATCGTTGTTTACAACCCAAGGGGAGAATTTGCCGTTCTTCGCGTTTGAAGAACCGCGTAGAAAATTTGTGTTAAGTATCGTTCTTTAAAATTCAATTAAAAATCTAAATTTTAAGATAGAGACTTGAAATGGGGTTTATATGAATGAGAAAGCTTTCATCTTCTAGATCATGTAAATATTTTCTTTGTAAGACAAAAACTCGAAGAGCATCGACCGTAGATCCTCAAAAGTTTGTAAATTTCTCGAAAAAGTGGGTTTAAAATTTTGATGAAAATATTAGTCTGTTTTAAATTATTTTTAAACAAATGAGGTCTTGTTTGAAGGAGAAATGTCTGTAGTCTTGGATTGTAAAAAGATCAAAATTCTAAGATCATTTTCTGCCGAGATATCGTAATCTGAATTTAAAAAACATAAAATATCCCACAAAACATAAAATAAAAAATTTTCTAGAATAAAATTTAAACTTCGGGCTTCGAGGTGCACTTTCCCATAGTCTGCACTACCCGTGTGCCAAATTTCACGGCTGTAAGTTTCATGGGCCGCACACACGCACACATTGAGGCTGTACACCCGGAGAGTGTGACCGACAGACAGAACCGGACCTTGCTTTATTAATATAGATGCAGGTTATTGACAACTGATGATTTAGTGAAGGATATTGACTGGAAATAACACTTCCTGGGATTTCCGGATTTCATTTGGCATATTACCGGTCTCCAGGATTGAGGATGTGAGTTATGTCCACCCATCGGGCAAGCGGTCGTTAAAGCGTAATTGATTTGTATTGCAGTGTGTTTGTTTCATGGAGATGATGTATTCGGGATACCAGGGCTTTTTTTAAAATTTATAAATAAGGCAGTCCTTGTGCACCACAAAGTACAGCACAAGGCTTACAGAAGTAAGTAGAAACAACAAATAGAAACAAAGAAAATACAACAGAAAAAAAACAAATTACAAATAAGGCTAATTAAACACTCAAGCAGCAAAGGCAATAAATTTACAGAATGAGAAAAAAAGCCAATTTGTGGTGGTCCAACATGAAGCGGAGGAGGAAACCTAATGTTACAGGAATCCAATTCCACAATAAAATCCCTTCTCCCTTCAGTAAGCTTGGAGCAGTCAAAAAGCAAGTGTTCGACATTTTGAACACCGCCCACGCTGCGGGAGCACAGATCAGTGTCCGATAAATCAAATATCTTGAGATGACAATTGAAATTACCATGGCCAGTGAGAAATTTTGTTAAGTGAAAATCACTGAAGAAATGCTTGTTATTAAGTCTTTGCAAAATTGTAGGGAAAAATAGTTTAGTTAAAAAGGCAGTTGATGAATTCTGGTACAGCTCATTCCTTAAGAGAATGGTCTTTTTGTGATTCTCATTGCGAACCTGAAATTAGAGGATGGGGTACCAGGGCTTGGTGGCAATTTCCTAATCAGTCATACTAAACTTCCTAATCTGATGATCCATACATTTATTAGTCCATACATTTTTATTGCAGTGGAATGTTCCGACTAATAAATGTATGGATCATCGGATTAGGATGCTTAGTATGACTGATTAGGAAATGATTAGAAAAGCGTATTAGCGGATCGAAAGAAGCGCTTGTTGTGAGACGGATAAGAAAATTTTTTAGGTTACAGATAGATGAGCTTATTATGTGAAAAAATTTGATGGATCGAAAAGCTTAATAGGTAACTACAGAACTTGCAAATAAAGAAAAATAAATAAATAACGGTAACTAAATTTTGTAATGTTGTAGAAATAGAGAAAATACTTTGAAAGATGTGAAATAATTGTACACTTAATTGCTTGAAAACAAACGAAGAGACAGATGCAGAAAATATGAGACAGAACTCTAGTAGTTCTAGCATTTAAAATTTCACTAATTTCAAAAGCTGAAAGGAAATGAATAGTACAGAAAGAAACCTAATTTCGAATTCCATGCGAAGGACAAATATTTATAGGGGTGAATAAAATTAAAAAGCTAGGCGAGATATCTAGTAAAATATCTTGATACAAAAATAGTAGAGTGTTTATGTATATCTGGAACAAAAAATTACATGCCGTATAACAATGCTCAAATTACAAGAAACTGCGCATTGCATCACAACGTGCAACCTAAAATAAAACTACACTTTGCCTTATAATGCAGTACAACGATGTAGTAATGCATTTTTTTACACAGTAGTTTATTGCTGCTGCGATCCAAAAAGTTAAAATTTGTATGAGTATTTGATTCCGTAAGAAAATATTATGTAACAAAATAAAGTTACGAAAAGGTCAGTGCTCAATATAATAACAAGAGATTATTTTAACGTTATCCACAATGACTGCCTCTGTAATCCCAGAATTATTGTATACCAGAGGTTATTGCGAAAGGATTTTCAAAATTTTAACTTAATCTACTTCAAAAAGCGATGACTGTTAGTAAATTCAAGGACTCGCATATCGATCTGCTTCCAACTCTATACATTCGAAACTCCGTAGCAAAAGACACAAATTCAAATACATATAAGGAAGAAAACGTTAGAACTATTGCCTTTGAACTGAAGCTCACAAACTAAGGCCAATGGTTTACCAATTGAACGACCCCGGCGTTATGATTGAGCTTTGGTTTTAATGATTTACCCTTATGTATTACTCTTTCCCTGGATAATGACACCGTATGTTGGCCTGTATATATTTTTATTTATTCATTTATTTGTTTGTTTTCAATTATGCTTATTTTTATCCACGGGAAATTTTTATCATACGTCCGACTAACGATCAACAATATTTATTTCCAACGGTTGCGTTTCAACATATTGAACTCTTATTTCAAAATCTCTTGATAGGAGAACTATTAACTGAACTACACCAGCAATGTCAAGAAGTGTTATTTTAACAAACTTCATCTCATAATACATTTACACACATCCTTATACTAGTATCAAAGGGTTTGTATATAAGTGTTACTGAAAAAATGTATTCGGGTTCTTTTAAAACACCCACACATGCCCATGCAATAAATATACTATTATAGTTTAATATCGGACGCGGTGGCCCAGTTGGCAAAGGCAGCCAGTGATCTGAACGTCACTGGTTGGATGCCCATTGCTGACAATTTCCCCACCGTGTACACTAATGGCGGCTGGTGTAAGAAAAATCTATCGTGGCTGCAATGTCCTCTAAGTTCTCAAATTTTCCTCTGGAGGTGCGAGGTCAAGTGTACCGGTCTCGTCACTTGACTCAGTTCTTAATTGCGGGACCGGCTTGTAGGGGTTAGTGCTGCCACCTATACGGTGCCCCCTGAAATGAATGGCCAGCAGTCCCGCGGTGTACATACAGGCGAATGTGTAGCGACAAGTGCCTCCGCGCTCGGAAAAAAAAATAATAATATATATTGGTTCGGAAAAAGTGCCAATCTCTGCCTATATCAACTGCCGTGTTAGAAATATATATTGGCTCGCCGTACTTATATCAACTTTAATACTTTTAATTTTGTAGAAAAAAAATGGATCATTGTCAGTAACATTTAACATTTGCTTCATTTTGCAACCGTAACATTTAACGTTTGCTTCATTACCGTAAAATCTTCAGTATAATACGCACTTTTTTTCACATTTTAGTCCGCAAAAATGAGGGTGCGTATTATACTCGCGTACAAAAAAGAGCAGTTTTAAACATTGGATAAACGAACGTACAGCATCTGTAAGCTATTGTCGCAACACGGGTGCGAGCGTATAATGCACTCCGTGATTCCTCCACCCGTTTATTAAGCAGGTATTCCTTTTAAACAAACGGAACTCCCAGGTCGTATCGTCAAGTGAGGATGATGAGGGCGATATATATATTACGACGGCAACAATAATTACGACATGGACGCAACAGCAATAGATGAGCTGTATTCATGTGAAAGTGATTAAGATTGATAATTTGACAGTAATGTTTGTTTTGAATTATAAATTTAAGTTTCTTTTCTACCGAAATTGACATTTTCGTTTCTTTTTGTTACAAATTTTATTTATGTTAATAAACATTTGTGCAATTTTTAAATAAAATATTTAAAAGTAATTGGTGCGAATTACAGTCGAATTTTATTTTTTCCCGAAAATTTCGCGCAAAATCAAGCATTCGTATTATACTCGGGTGCGTATTATAGCCGAGATTTTACGGTAAATAATAAATTTTTAATCTTTGTTAAAAGATATTTCTACTCTGTAAAATTCCTGTAGTGTGTTAGTAAAGTTTGATCAACAATATTAAGGTGCATGGATCACGGGCGAAGATTACACTCGAGTTCATAAATCTCTAGTTTGGTATTCTTCTTGAGCTCAATAAAACAATACATTACGAGATGCATGAAAGTAGTTCACTCAAAGCTCATCTAGTTAAGTGGTAACTGAAAATACGATAACCGTATACATATATTTCAAGCTGAAAATGAGCCAGATTTGGCGAAGAAACGAAAAAAAAAAATAAAATTGCAAAGGAAATTTTAATTTCCTAACTTTCCTTATTAAACATTCTTATTTAAAATTAGATAATCTCATTACAGCTGCCTTTTCGGAATTCTTTTTTCTTCACTAAGAAACCAAATGTTAAAAGTTTATTTTTCTTCTTAAATTCTTGCAAAACAATTGTTCCGTTTCCCCCCATCACTTTATGCTTGACGAGTTTGAAGAACTGGCAGTTTCAATCAAGAACTTTGGGAGTTTTAAGAAACTTTATAATGATGTTTACTTAAAAAATTAATTTAATCTCGTCAGGTAAAAATCGAGTCCGGTTATTATTAAAAATGCACGAGCAGCAGTTTGAAATCGTACGCAGATTCTCTGAATATGAAATAGTTTCCGACAGATGTTTATGTTTCGACTTACTGAGGAGTTTGTGCAGTTAGATAACACTGATTAATCCCCGAAGATCTAAATAATGTAAACATACAATGATGACTTGGTTTCCATTCTTTCCAAAGAATTCATCAGAAGTAATCTCATAAATAAATAAAAACTGTTTTAGGTTAGTTTAAAGAGTTCATTTCGATGATTATGTTTGGATCTTAAAATATTTTTCTAGCTCTAAATTCGTAATTGGAAGAAATGGAGAAAAGGAATTTTGCGTTTGCCCAAGGGGAAAAGGCATGAAATGTCATTCCATTGAGAAACTTATATTAATTGAAAAGTTAGGGAGAAAATAATAGTTTAAAGGTAATATAAACATAACTACTACAGTATACCAATTAAGAATGTTAAAGGCTTATTGCATTATTCGAATATGTTTGTATTAGAGATAAGATCAGTATCAATCTCCAAGGTTCGATAACGACCTTAAAATATCAAACCACTTTAACCTTCTCCTTACGGGGGTGAGACAGCATGTATCCCAATAATATGGGCCCAAGAATATATATATATATATATATATATATATATATATATATATATATATATATATATATATATATATATATATATATATAGACATATGTATATATATACATATATATATATATATATATATATATATATATATATATATATATTTATTTATATATAGATATACATAAACACACACAAAATTTCCCATTCTAAAGAGGGAATAGGAAAAATGGGTCCCGTAAGCTAAAGGTTAAATCTCTAAACCAACCATGTCGAGTCCAAATAAGTTTGAGTTTGAGTGAATCAGCTGGAAGCCTTGTCTTCACAAGTCTAGTCTGTATTCCGACATCAACCTCTATGGGGGCGTCGGGCTCTGAAATCCATTGCGAAATATAGAGACCGAGCCAATGTCACCTCTAGTGTGTATTTGCGTATGTACACACACACACATACACACACACTAGGCTACCCCCTGATCTCCTACGGCGGCCCACCCGTCGTTTGCATATCCAGGGCCTTTTTATCAGATGGGCAAATCGGGACTTTGCCCAGGGCCCCCTGATGCCAGGGGGCCCCAAAACCCCCTTGATGTATGCACCTAGTACTTCTAATAGTATGTATAGCCCATGGATAGTTCTTATTTTTATAAATGTTCGTAAGGGGGGGGGGCAAATAGCATCTGCCCAGGGGCTCCCAGCGTTCATAATCGGGCCCTGTGCATATCACTTCCCTATCTATGAATTCCCTTTTCGAAAGAAATAATTATAGATCAGCAAGAAAATTAAACGTTACATAAAACATAGGAAGTTAGGATCATTCACTCATATTGTTTTGTTTTTAGCGTTACAACCCCGTAATCCCATGTCCAATGGTTTGGTTGAGTTGGATACGGTTAACTTTTACTACGTAAAGGCTAATTAGACAGGGAACTACAGTTTAAAGTCGATTCCGATCGGCTACAAGCATCCATCACAACAATGGGAGTCGAACCCACATTCGACTCTGGACCGAATGCCAGCTCCCTAGTCATTCAGCGATTGCCCGGCGGTCCCACGTTTAAATCCATGTTAAGGTATTGTTCTGATGCCCCCCTCACTCGAGTAACGTTGGTTCATATATTGGTTACTCCCATAAGAATTGTGTATGGCTTGATGGCCAGTGCATCATGATCCGTTGCGATTCATGAATCCGATATGGTCAGAGAAGATACAACTTGGGGACAAATCCTTAGATTAGATGATAATTGTCTGATAAATACAGGGAAGAAAGTTAAATGATAACTATCTTCAATCGAAACGTTTCCTCATCCAAAAGCTTCCGCCTCCACAATCCAGCCTTCATTTGTTTTAATCTGACATATATTAAATTGATAATAAATTTTCTTTAAAAGAATATACTAAAACAGAGTTAATACTTGTTTTCCAATATTCCAGATGTCTAGCTTTAAAACCCAATCATCTGTCATGGGAATGAAAAAAAGGTTGCCCTTGAACCGTAAAAAGGAGTAAAACTGCTGCGTTTAATGCTCTAATTGTATTATGTATTTCAATGTTAAACTTGCAACGTAAAAGCTCCTAACTGTTCAATGTTTGTTTCCTTTAAAGATACATATTCAGTTATTAAGTATGATAAACAGAATAGAATTATATATATATATATATATATATATATATATACGTATATTGTTTTAAAAACGTGTAATTTATAAACATATTTTTTATATTATGTCCATGGAATACATAAGTTGTATATTATATCATCTAGGTATTAAATGTGCGTTTGTAAAAGTACATAAACATGTATTCTAATATAATGTTATATATATATATATATATATATATATATATATATATATATATATATATATATATATATATATATATATATATATATATATATATATATATATATATATATATATATATATGTGTGTGTGTGTGTGTGTGTGTGTGTGTGTTTGTTTTAGTGTATATATAGCATACTAATATAAATAAATCTTTAAATGACATTATCTTATATTAAACAACCATTGAAATATCTGAAGTATCTTTCAGACCATGTCATGATTTACCTCTTCCATAGACGTAAAGAAGTGTTAATTATCACTTAGTGTCTCTGTACTGGACAGCTTTGGTAATTTACATTTAGTGCTCGTAGTATCATCATATGCATCCGATAGCGCATAATACACTTATCATAGCTACGCTACTGATAATCCATTTTCCACTCGCAGAGATAGTGCTGTTATTTCCCTTCATGCAATTTACCGGAACATGACATCCGATATCTGCTCCTCGGCACTCTATCGATATATCAGTTTTATTCCAGCACCGTGCACCCTCTGCAGCTCTTTATCACCAGAAAATACATCAGGCTGAGGAGATGCTTTCTCTTTCTATCTACATTCGGGGAATGGAACTTGAAAACATCGATATTTCCATCTGCCCGGACACAATACAGTACAATCGATGAAACGGCGAGGAACGTCTTATCGATTATGCTAAAGGAAATCAAGTTTTGATAAGCTTTTGATTATTTAATAATTGTGGATTCTTTATTCGCAAAGTAGAGAGAGATTTTTGCAAGCTATACTTTACTTTTCTTCTCATTTTTATTTTCTTTTGTATGTAGATATCTTTATACTCAAAATTTGATGTGTTCATGTATTCTTTCTGAGTGTTATACGTGAGTGAGCAATTTATTATCAACTGACAGTTTTATGCAAATCAGTCAAAACGTCAAGCTGTAGCTTATGGATAGACAAGTATTAAAGGCTGGATGACAGTGAAATGTATTGTTTGTGAAGGAATGGGTAAAAAACGGGATTTAACGGACTTTGACAGTGGAATGGTCGTGGGTGCTAGAAACAGTGGAGTGAGTATCAGTGGAACTGCTTTGCTTGGGGAGTGTTGGAGAGTAGCTGTTGTTCATGTTTACAAAGTGTGATCTACCAAATAAAAATCCGGGTCTCAACGTAAAGCGTGTGGGCGCTACTGGAAGCTCGAGCTGCAAAGAGAGTTTCCAGACGTGTCCAATCCAACAAAAGGGAAACAGTACATCAAATTACATCTAATTTTAATCAGGGAGCAACTACGATGACCAACCCCCTTGGGGGAGAGTACGAACCCTCCATATGTCACCCTAGGGGTCATTCGGTTAAAATTGAGGTGACACCCGTCTAAGTCGGACTCTTACCCTTGTGGTGGCACTAAAAAACCGAGCCATATTCCTCAGCCCGTAGCCTTCTATATACACCTTGTCTATACTGTTTCCTCCCCCTCCCCAAGTCCTGCAGGCTGCCTCACCGCGGCAAGGGGATGAACCTCGGCAGAATGGATGAAGTATTACGCCGGGAGTGTATACTCCTGGTAGGGTCACCCGAGGCGTGAAGGCCATTCCGTTATGCTCAGCTAAAGTCTGTAGGCGTAGGAGATAAGTCAGACTTCTACCATTGGTGGTCCGGTCTCTGAGGATACCAGAAGCTGCCCTTTTTCCCAAGTATCCTAGTGGGCTTGGGACTTCCAAGTATCCTAGTAGGTTTGGGGCGAAAGGAAGATCCTCTGGAGCGACCATTGTTGGTGATTGACTTCTTGAGAGTGTGGGGTATCATGGACTTAATCTAGCTCCGCTGGGTGACAGGGATCAGCGACAACAACAACATCACTGTTTCCTCCAGGGGTAAGTCACAGCGAGCAATATAAACATGCCAGTAAATGCATTCTTTTCTTTTGTGGCCAATCCACTTCTTGAGAGTGTGTGGTATCATGGACTTAATCTAGCTCCGCTGGGTGACAGGGATCAGCGACAACAACAACATCACTGTTTCCTCCAGGGGTAAGTCACAGCAAGCAATATAAACATGCCAGTAAATGCATTCTTTTCTTTTGTGGCCAATCCACTTCTTGAGAGTGTGTGGTATCATGGACTTAATCTAGCTCCGCTGGGTGACAGGGATCAGCGACAACAACAACATCACTGTTTCCTCCAGGGGTAAGTCACAACAAGCAATATAAACATGCCAGTAAATGCATTCTTTTCTTTTGTGGCCAATCCACTTATTGAGAGTGTGTGGTATCATGGACTTAATCTAGCTCCGCTGGGTGACAGGGATCAGCGACAACAACAACATCACTGTTTCCTCCAGGGGTAAGTCACAGCAAGCAATATAAACATGCCAGTAAATGCATTCTTTTCTTTTGTGGCCAATCCACTTCTTGAGAGTGTGTGGTATCATGGACTTAATCTAGCTCCGCTGGGTGACAGGGATCAGCGACAACAACAACATCACTGTTTCCTCCAGGGGTAAGTCACAGCAAGCAATATAAACATGCCAGTAAATGCATTCTTTTCTTTTGTGGCCAATCCACTTATTGAGAGTGTGTGGTATCGTGGACTTAATCTAGCTCCGCTGGGTGACAGGGATCAGCGACAACAACAACATCACTGTTTCCTCCAGGGGTAAGTCACAGCAAGCAATATAAACATGCCAGTAAATGCATTGTTTTCTTTTGTGGCCAATCCACTTCTTGAGAGTGTGTGGTATCATGGACTTAATCTAGCTCTGCTGGGTGACAGGGATCAGCGACAACAACAACAACACTGTTTCCTCCAGGGGTAAGTCACAGCAAGCAATATAAACATGCCAGTAAATGCATTCTTTTCTTTTGTGGCCATTCCACTTCTTGAGAGTGTGTGGTATCATGGACTTAATCTAGCTCTGCTGGGTGACAGGGATCAGCGACAACAACAACAACACTGTTTCCTCCAGGGGTAAGTCACAGCAAGCAATATAAACATGCCATTAAATGCATTCTTTTCTTTTGTGGCCATTCCACTTCTTGAGAGTGTGTGGTATCATGGACTTAATCTAGCTCTGCTGGGTGACAGGGATCAGCGACAACAACAACAACACTGTTTCCTCCAGGGGTAAGTCACAGCAAGCAATATAAACATGCCAGTAAATGCATTCTTTTCTTTTGTGGCCAATCCACTTCTTGAGAGTGTGTGGTATCATGGACTTAATCTAGCTCTGCTGGGTGACAGGGATCAGCGACAACAACAACAACACTGTTTCCTCCAGGGGTAAGTCACAGCAAGCAATATAAACATGCCATTAAATGCATTCTTTTCTTTTGTGGCCATTCCACTTCTTGAGAGTGTGTGGTATCATGGACTTAATCTAGCTCTGCTGGGTGACAGGGATCAGCGACAACAACAACAACACTGTTTCCTCCAGGGGTAAGTCACAGCGAGCAATATAAACATGCCATTAAATGCATTCTTTTCTTTTGTGGCCATTCCACTTCTTGAGAGTGTGTGGTATCATGGACTTAATCTAGCTCTGCTGGGTGACAGGGATCAGCGACAACAACAACAACACTGTTTCCTCCAGGGGTAAGTCACAGCAAGCAATATAAACATGCCATTAAATGCATTCTTTTCTTTTGTGGCCATTCCACTTCTTGAGAGTGTGTGGTATCATGGACTTAATCTAGCTCTGCTGGGTGACAGGGATCAGCGACAACAACAACAACACTGTTTCCTCCAGAGGTAAGTCACAGCAAGCAATATAAACATGCCATTAAATGCATTCTTTTCTTTTGTGGCTATTCCACTTCTTGAGAGTGTGTGGTATCGTGGACTTAATCTAGCTCTGCTGGGTGACAGGGATCAGCGACAACAACAACAACACTGTTTCCTCCAGGGGTAAGTCACAGCAAGCAATATAAACATGCCATTAAATGCATTCTTTTCTTTTGTGGCCATTCCACTTCTTGAGAGTGTGTGGTATCATGGACTTAATCTAGCTCTGCTGGGTGACAGGGATCAGCGACAACAACAACAACACTGTTTCCTCCAGAGGTAAGTCACAGCGAGCAATATAAACATGCCAGTAAATAAATTCTTTTCATTTGTGGCCAATCCACTTGGTATTATTTTTCTATTCTTACCACAAAGTCTGCAGTTAATTGTTAACATGATTTTGATCAATTGAATTATCCTAAAGTAGGATTCTATTGTACAAGTCTATAACAGAGCTATTTATTCTGTTGAATATTCGCCCGTTTTAAAAAGACCAAGGCCGAGTAATAGGTCACTGTATGAGAACGTTGAAGAGACAAAAATATTTAGAACCCTGATACTATTTTTTAATATGAAATTGTTTTTCCTTTCGAGTAATGTGAATGATCAATGCAAATCCACGACAAAGAAAGTCTAGGTAATGTCCTATTTAAATCCGAAATCTCGAAGAGAAATGGAGTATTCTATAGAGAGCCGAAACAGTTTTCCTAACAAGCAATTTCTTTGAATCACTTACAATGGAGAGCAAGCAACGAGAATATCCCACAATTAAAATGCAAAGTGAAAGGGGTTTCAGAGAATCGACAATGTAATGAATTGAATCCCGTGTGACGGGCGAAGAAACGCTGCGATCTATTGTTTCAGGCTGGCAAGGGGTTACACAGAGTGCCTGCCACTGACAGCGGAGAAACTGGAGAAATAAAAGCATAATGCCAAAAAAAAAAAAGAATTGTCATAACAATCAAAAGAATAGTAATGATAATCAAATAAAGTTAAGTTCGACATAATACTAAGGGCATTTGCATATCTATTCAGGCCATTGAGACAGACTGGCTTACATATTTTAAAAAAATAACGAATGCTTCATATATAATTAAGGAAAATTTTGAAATACATAAAACATTCACTAATTTATGTTAAACGAATAACTGGAATAAAAAAAATAAAAAACATGTCTTTGGCAACAGATTATTATACAAAGCCTGGATTATCGTCATATGTTGCATATAATATCTCAGCTTTAGAATGGCGTACAAAATCGAGGATTTTGCTCCGTTCGAAAAGAAAAATTTCCATTCCGCAAGTAAAAACACTACACACAAATTCTAACCAGAAATACCCATGAATGTTCGAAGGAAGTACCATATTTTCGGACCATAAGACACACCCATTCACTTAAAAAATCGACTTAAAATTGGGGTGCGTTTTATGATCCGAAGGTAATATTAAAATAAAAGAAATATTTTATTATATATATGATATATATATTTATTATCATATATATTTTACATATATGATTTATTATACAGGGTTCCCACCTATATCCGTTACACCCCCTTAACTTCTAGACAGTGACAGCTTAGGCCATAAAGTTGGTGTCCAGGTATAGTAAAAAGGCTATGCGCTACTCGCTGAGACAACTTACAACGCTATCTATCGGAAAATTTTGGAATTAGCGTTTTTATCTCAAAAACGGTACGAGATACGGGAAAAAAGTCAATTACAAAGTTGTTTAACATCATCAGTTTAGTAAGAAAAGACACCTTGCGCATATTAATACTCAAAACAGAATGTAGAAAATGAACATTTGTTTGGTCGGATTTTCAACACTATTGCGGCATGAAACGCGAGCGAAGCTCGAAAAGACCACCTCACGGACTAAAAAATCTAGTCCAGAGTGCAAATGTGTATAGTGGCTAATGGAGAGCATCTTAAGCAACATAAATAAATGATCCTGAAGATAGGGAAGTGTCTCAGTTTCTTTATTCCACTCATTATGACATGACAATTTTCAAAATCGTGACCAAACAAAGGTTCCTTTACTACATTCTGTTTTATGTATTAACTAGCATTATTGCCCGGCGTTGCCCGGGTAGATATATAGATATAAAATTTTTCATGCATTCCATTAAAAAAATACTGGGCTGCACCCCCCGCAAAATAAACACTTCGCCCTCCCCCCCCCTCCCGTCACCCCCAGACCAACTCTCAAACCACCCCTCAGAACAAACCTCTTTTCCCCCACGTATCGAATTAGACTGGTTGTGGTGAAGGGGCTGTATCCACATTTAAGAGGTGCGCTTAGGGGCACAAAACTCATTAAAAATTTAATTTAAAAAACTAATTGAGCCCCAAATTTCGTTTTTCCTGATTTAAGTTTCTTGGGTCCTAAACATTAACTGTGCCGAATTTGGTCCCGGTGGGTGAAGCAGTCTATGATTCTATAGCGGACAAACAAACAGACAAGCTCTTTTATATATATAGATGTGCACAAGGTATCTTTTCTTACTAAATCGATGATACTGAACAACTTTGTAATTGACTTTTTTCCCGTATCTCATACCGTTTTTGAGATAAAAACGCTCATTCGAAAATTTGCCGATAGATGGCGTCATAAGTTGTCTCATCGAGTAGCGCATAACCTTTTTACTATACCTAGAGACCAACTTTGTGGCCTAAGCTTTCACCGTTTAGAAGTTAAGGGGGGTGTAATGGATATAGGTGGGAACTCTGTATTTATTATATATATTTTTATCATATAATTTTTTTCCTTTATTGATTAAAAAATTAAAAATATCTTTATATACCTAACAAAATACAAAATATTCTTTTCAAAAAATTCTCCCATAAATCTGAGGTGCGCCTTATTGTCCAAAAAGTACGGTACGTTGTTTTATGTTTATTTGAAAAATTTAGGTTTCTAGCTGTAAAATAAAAATCCTCCAATTCAAAGAATAAGCGCTAAGCCTTTAAATAACTTTGCGTCATCAACAATAAAAGTAAAATAAATATTTAAATCTTCAGAGAAAATACTAACCGATAAGGTGTATTGTGTTTTCCAATTTCTCCCACGACATGTAAGCGAATGAATAACACGATGCATAGCCGGCGAGAATTATTTGCTGAAGCATAGATCAAATCAGATGTCCAAAAATATCGATTTCTTATTCCAAAATCCGTAAAAATACTTTAAACTAGGTCCAAAGAATATTCCTTTGAAGATCCGCATTGTTCTCTGATGTTTTTTTATGGAGACGCTAATACTAAGTCGAGAGGAATGTTGAAATTCCTTCTAGATCTTACCAAAATTTTGTTTTTAACTTCCCTCTTTCCATATTTTGAGATGACATACTATTTATGCTTCTTCCCACGGAGTCTTCCAAGTGCAAAATTATAAAGTTAGTGGTAACCATACATACATGCACCTCCTATTTAGAAAAAGAAAATGACAAAAGAGACAGGATTCAAGGCTTTTACCCGTTTGGATTATTTCCTCCCAGAGCCTCCTCATGTGTCACCAATGGACTTTGGATTGTCAAAACAAGCGCTTTCTAAACGCGAGGCTGAAACAATGGATGGATTATGGAAATAAGTGTAAGAAGGGTGGAGTAAAATACTGCTAGTCACTTTCTGAAACCCTTCTCTCTTGGAACTCGATATTTAGGTTGATAATCTAGAGATACGCGTATCGGAGAAAAGAGTATTTGAAAAATAAAATTCCTACCTCAAAGCTAATGTTATTGTGATAAAATGATGCTAAAAGTTTGTAAATAATCTTGGTAAAGGATTAAAACTTCTTTTGCATTCGAATTTCGTAATTTTCTCATTTCGTTTTTTTCTCAGTTTATTTGAATTACCAACTTCAATTCCATTTCAAAGTGTTAGGTTAAATATACCTATCGATTAAGAGTCGTTTCCATGATTGTTTGATCAGACACGAAGAAACAAACAAACAAAATTTCGGAGGGGGCACTGCTTTTTATAAAAACTTAATCTAGAGTCAATCTAGGGTGAAATTTTGTAAATATATATTTTTGGGTCATAAATCGGAACAAAAATTAGAAAACTTGGTTCAAAGAATCTAAAGAAAGCTTTCTTTAAAGATTCTCATTATTTCTGTGGTTTCTGTTCTAGTTATATAAATACATATACATATATTTAAATACACACACACATATATACATACGTGCATACTTACACACACGCACACACACACACACACACACACACACACACACACATATATATATATATATATATATATATACACACACATATATATCTACAGTGTGTACATAAATGAATATCCCAACTTTGCAAGGCTATTGAAAGAAAACTAAACAAATTACAAACTTTTTTTCTCCTGGGGCTACATAAAACGTCAGGTGTTTGTTCCACCGCTACCAAATAACGTTGGCAAACTTAGGACACGCATATCTGCAGCCTTTCAAATCGTCACACCAGGCATACTGAAAAGAGTGTGGGATGAGTTATCGTACCGCCTCGATGTACCTTCATGTTGCTAAATGGGCTCGCATTGCACACTTATAACTGTGTCGAATTTAAACTTTCCACTGTTATTTTTGATTTCCGATGAACAGCAAGTTTGTACTTTGTTTAGTTTTCTCTCAATAGTCCTGAAAAGTTGGGATATTCATTTATGTACACACTGTAGGCGTGTGTGTGCACTGCCGTAACTAGCCATGCCTGTGCCCTGGGTAAGAATTTCCATTTGGGCTCCTTAACTGATAAGCTCTGGGAAAATAATCAAATAAATACAGCATTTTGGGTCCCCCTTCTAAGTGGACCCTGTAGCACCTGAGTAGTTACGTCACTCTACATATGTGTGATTTTGTATGTGTATATGTATATGCGTGTATGTGTGTAACAAGGGCTGGTGACTAGATAAAACATGGTACGTATAATGACAAGCGCTTGCGTTTTCTTCTATCAATAGCATGCTGAAAGATGTTTGAAAACCCATAAAAGACTTAAAAATATGATAGAACAGAATATTTCTTGGATATTTTTAAGTAGCTACAAATAAAGAAACAACAACTACAAAAAATATTATTACGTGGCATTTTTAAAAATAAAAAAATGATAAAAAAAAACAATTGTTATACAGGGTGATTTATTCGTGACTTTACAACAAAAATGCGATTTAAGTTTGAAAGAGGAGACCATCGAGGTATAATAAATGTGATTTCAGTTTTAAAAGTATATAATAACTAGCTGAAAACCCGCTTTTCGCTACGGAGTACTTTCAAATTAAATACAACTGTCAATCTATGCAATTAATGCCAAAAATATGTATAAATATATTTATAATAAATACAACGATCAATGTATGCAATTGATGTAAAAATAAACGAAAAAATGTATTTATAAAAAAATCGTAAGGGATATTTTTATAGACAAAATGATGTAGAAGAAAATATTCAAATTAAATCTAATAGAACATACTAAAGAATATAGTACAGTTAATATAGTACAGTTTGAGGAGTTTTTTTTTTACTGTATTTTAATATTTTTTTGGATAGTGTCCAATCGTCTGCCGCATTAGCAAGAAAAAAAACATTTTTTTTGTCTATGCACGTCACGATAAATTAATTTAAAGTACCAGAAAAAGAAATCACGTGATCAGCATTTAATAAATTAAATTCTAAAAATTTGTCTTTGAAAATTCACCAAAATCAGAAAATGAAGGTAAAGATTCGTAAAAGGTTTCATTTTAAAGCAATTTTTATGATCTTTCTCGCGATATAAATTTTGTAACCCTCAAATTATTATTTTAAATGCAAATTTAAAAAATTTACTAAAACAGCTTAAAAATTTAATTTAAAAAAAATGTAAGAAAATTTTTTCAAAAATCTTTCTTAGTGTACCCCTACAGTATAAGAAGAATCGCCATGCAAAATTTCAGTCCTTTAGGTCCAGCGGTTTGGTATGTCAGTGAGTCAGTGAGTCAGTCAGTTACGGAACTGTTTTATATATATAGATTATTGGTGCATAAAATAGTTGATTATTTGTCAAATAATTAATGCAATCTAAACCAACAGATGGGCCCGAGGTAACCTGTTGGTAGCGCGTCGGTGTTCGGAACTGAGAGTGCTCCGATCGAATCCCGACAAGCGACGTTAAATACATCCGTGTCTTGGACCGGATATGGGCTCGTTAAATTCGTAGACCAGAGAGTACTTCTTTGAGGTCAATGGGTGGGGAAGGTACGATCCCTCTAGATGTCGCTCCTGGGTGTGCTCTGTAAAAATTGTGGTGGTACCTAGCCAAATCGGACTCCGACCTTTGTGGTGCTATTATAAACAGGAGCCACACTACTCAACCCGAGGCCTATATGGACCTGATCTGGAGCTTCCGTGCCAGGGAGTATTAGGAATAGCAACAACAACATGAACCAACTGAAGTTAGCCTTTATAATATTTACGTCATTATTAATTTCACACGAATGCAAAGCAGTTCTGATCCATAAATCCACAGTTACCAATTATGAGGCTAGTATGTACAACTGTATACATGTAAAACTTTCCGAACAAAACTGGAATGATGGCAAACTGAAACGCACTCCTTATATGACACAAAAAAACACAGAGTTCAGTGTTCAAAGTAATTATTATGAAATTGCTTTTCGCATAAACGATTACCTAGTTCTGAATTTCCTTGCAATATACGCGAAATCTGACTAATTTTCCTTTTTATTCATTTGTTTTTATGAAACCTTATTCAGCTAAGCTAAATTTTAAAAAAATGAGTAAAAACTAAACATTTTGAAGACAGTTTAATTCAAACCTCAACATAATTTTGGTCACGATTTAAAAAGTTTCCTGTCAACAGTAATAAATATATTTAACTTCTTGCTAAAAACATTCTCCTTTGATTAAGGTCAGAACATTTTTTCCCCAGACATATCATAAATGCCCGTATGGAAATATTCAATTTACAGTCCTCCGCTTTAAAAGAATTTTGGATCAATTCCCATTTTGGTCGAAATAAAGCGGAGGGAAAATATATAATCATTTTTCTCGTATATCTGGATACAACCTTAGCCGTACATGAATACGAAATGAGAGCGATAATTAGGGAAAAGTTAAAATATACTTTTGGAATGTAACGGCGCTCATACATGGCTTTAATTTTCTGGCGGTTTTCCGGGTAACATTTTTTGGCGGGCGTACCTATTTTATTATGCTGCTCGAGTCAAAGTCTGAAGCAATACCCCGTTTCATAAATATAAATCTGTTATTGCTTGGAAAAGTTTGTGATATGGCCTCTTTTCCGGCTGGTAAATGGGACAGTAGACTTATCCAAAAATTAAAGTAGCCAACAAATCTCGCAGTGGGGATAGACGTTTAGAAAAAAGTTTTTTTTTAAATGCCTTCCAGTATTTATTGTACTTTTATGAAACTTGGTTACGGGACTAGCGATAGATCAAATCACATATGACAAATATTAGTGCTGCTTTTTAAAATAAATTTCAGTTATTAAATATATAATATTTTAAAATAGCACATTATTGACCGTAATTAAAATGTTCTATGTATTTTTTCCATTAATAAGAAATGATTTTTCAATTCCTACTATTAGTTCACACTCTCCCTATATATATCTTGTTCAAATTTTCAATCGTTAATAAAATACTTTTTATTCATCCACTCAAGTTCAAATACATTTTTTTAAACTTGTAGTGGATGACACTTGATGTTAATACAGTTTTTTCAAATATTTATTCATTAATTAAATTTAATTAATCGATTTTAGTTTTAGACCTAGAGCGTCTCTTGCTCTTGAATATTAATTTCCCTCTTCTTACTCTGCAAACGGCAGCACTGCGGTAGCGCGGGCTCCTCCCGTCCTGTAGGTTGCGGGATCGAATCCCTAACCTGACAGACTTTTTCTCTCTCTTCCCCCTCACCCCTCCTAATCTCGCACAGTAGGCAAGGTTCTGGCAGGCAATCATTTTTTCAATTCCTACTATTAGTTCACACTCAAATTTTTCTTTGTTGACCTAAGTAAGAATTGACTTAAAAAAATTTTGTTTTTATATTACTTGTTATTTCGTATAATAGAAGATTTTTTTTCTATATCCTAGTTTATAAATTGGACTTTACAAACTATTTTTTAAAATTTTTGATCTGTAGTTATGAAATTTGGTTACGTTACTACTAATAAGAGAAACACACTCAGTTTAAATTGGTTATTGACATTTTTCCCCATACATATCATAAATGCACGTTTAGGATATTTTTAGTAATAAAAATTTTGATATTTTAAAATAGCACTTTATTAACTGCCTTTCAAACACTCTTAACACATTTCTTTTCCGTTTTAACAGAGATTTATCCTTTATAACATATTTTTCTAGATCCTAGAATTAAAATGTGACATACATTCAAAATGATACTTTTCGTTAGATATTTAAGAAAACTTTGTTTTAATACCATAAATAACCTGAAACTGCTAAAGTCAAATTTTGACTATCTGCTTTGGGACCAGGGAATATTGCCACTGAAAATTGATTACATGGGCATTTTTATTTTTTAAGCTATTTTATTCCCCCCTTCACCCAATCAGATTTCCAAAACATGCAACATTTGTTGAATTTAATACAGAAGTAATGCCAATGAATAGAACGCACAAAATACTCTGAGCACAATTGAAACAATTAACAGGTGTGTGGTGTATATCCCAGTCGCATAAGAGTTGAGGGTTGAATCTTCGGCCCAAAACAGTGGTTCTTAAACTTTTGTTGATCAGGGAGTACTTGTCAAAAAAGAAATTCGTTGAGGACCCTCTCCCAACTAGTCCTTTTAGGGGCATAAATGGATTTCATTTCCTGAATAAATAAACTATGTGTGATAAACATCTTTAATAAAAAGTGACAAATAAACTTAATAGGAATAAGTATAATAATGTAAACAATTCAACACAAACTAAAACTTATAAACTTATATAGACTGCCGAACAAATTAACTGAAAACTACCCTAGCGTTGAAAACTTTTTAAACTTTTCAATGAAAAATTGCTCAGTTGCAACAAATCCTCATATTGAAAACGGATAAATATAACTAAAATTAAATATTTCAACAGAGCTAGATAATTATATGAAGAATGTAGACAAAAAATAAACAGAAATCAAGCACTCAGGGCTCTGCGCACCATATGGCAATATTCTGCAGTAGCAATAACAAATACATAATAGCAATAGCAAATTTTAACGTGAAAGAAAACTTATTAGCAAACATAAATGCCTACGAAAACTTGAAAATGAACGAGATTTTTCATCCTGCATTTGCTTTACAAGCTGAAAAGTGGTGGATGGTTGCTGTAATGATTGCTGTGATTGATTGAGATTGATGATGATGATTGTGATTGAGGATTGTGATTGATGATAATGATTGTGATTGATGATTGTGATTTTGATTGATGATGTGATTGTGATTGCTGTGAATGATTGCTGAGATGCTGCGAAAGGGTTGTGACGCTGAGAGTCCACATCACAGAAAATGTATTAGGAATTTTTAAGCAGAACAAGGATTTTTTTCGTACTCAGAACGTCAGAAATCGGAAGAAATACAGGAATTTTCAAAATTTGAACAAAAAAATGGGAACTAAAAAGTATTTTTTCTCCTTGTTTAAAAAACAATTGTTTGAATTTGCGGTCGTTTTGAAACGATGAAACTAAATTTTTCCATGACTCCTGAGTTCGCGGTCCACTTCTTGGGTTCTCTCGGACCACAAATGATCCGCGGACTATCCATTAGGAACCACTGGCCTAGAAAGAGAACCTTGAATTCCGGTGTCTAGCACATTAATATCCATTCGAATTTTCAAAATTTGAACAAAAAATTGGGAACTAAAAAGTATTTATTTTCCTTGTTTTAAAGAAAATTGTTTGAATTTGCGGTCATTTTGAAACGATGAAACTGAATTTTTCTATGTCTCCTGAGTTCGCGGACCACTTCTTAGGTTCTCTCGGACCACAAATGATCCGCGGAAAACCCGTTAGGAACCACTGGCCTAGAAAGAGAACCTTGAATTCCGGTGTCTAGCACATTAATATCCGTTCGAATTTTCAAAATTTGAACAAAAAATTGGGAACTAAAAAGTATTTATTTTCCTTGTTTTAAAGAAAATTGTTTGAATTTGCGGTCATTTTGAAACGATGAAACTGAATTTTTCTATGTCTCCTGAGTTCGCGGACCACTTCTTAGGTTCTCTCGGACCACAAATGATCCGCGGAAAACCCGTTAGGAACCACTGGCCTAGAAAGAGAACCTTGAATTCCGGTGTCTAGCACATTAATATCCATTCGAATTTTCAAAATTTGAACAAAAAATTGGGAACTAAAAAGTATTTATTTTCCTTGTTTAAAAGAAAATTGTTTGAATTTGCGGTCATTTTGAAACGATGAAACTGAATTTTTCTATGTCTCCTGAGTTCGCGGACCACTTCTTAGGTTCTCTCGGACCACAAATGATCCGCGGAAAACCCGTTAGGAACCACTGGCCTAGAAAGAGAACCTTGAATTCCGGTGTCTAGCACATTAATATCCATTCGAATTTTCAAAATTTGAACAAAAAATTGGGAACTAAAAAGTATTTATTTTCCTTGTTTAAAAGAAAATTGTTTGAATTTGCGGTCATTTTGAAACGATGAAACTGAATTTTTCTATGTCTCCTGAGTTCGCGGACCACTTCTTAGGTTCTCTCGGACCACAAATGATCCGCGGAAAACCCGTTAGGAACCACTGGCCTAGAAAGAGAACCTTGAATTCCGGTGTCTAGCACATTAGTATCCATTCGAATTTTCAAAATTTGAACAAAAAATTGGGAACTAAAAAGTATTTATTTTCCTTGTTTAAAAGAAAATTGTTTGAATTTGCGGTCATTTTGAAACGATGAAACTGAATTTTTCTATGTCTCCTGAGTTCGCGGACCACTTCTTAGGTTCTCTCGGACCACAAATGATCCGCGGAAAACCCGTTAGGAACCACTGGCCTAGAAAGAGAACCTTGAATTCCGGTGTCTAGCACATTAATATCCATTCGAATTTTCAAAATTTGAACAAAAAATTGGGAACTAAAAAGTATTTATTTTCCTTGTTTTAAAGAAAATTGTTTGAATTTGCGGTCATTTTGAAACGATGAAACTGAATTTTTCTATGTCTCCTGAGTTCGCGGACCACTTCTTAGGTTCTCTCGGACCACAAATGATCCGCGGAAAACCCGTTAGGAACCACTGGCCTAGAAAGAGAACCTTGAATTCCGGTGTCTAGCACATTAATATCCATTCGAATTTTCAAAATTTGAACAAAAAATTGGGAACTAAAAAGTATTTTTTTCCTTGTTTTAAAGAAAATTGTTTGAATTTGCGGTCATTTTGAAACGATGAAACTAAATTTTTCTGTCTCCTGAGTTCGCAGACCACTTCTTGGGTTCTCTCGGACCTGATCCCCGGACCACCAATTAGGAACCACTGGCTTAAAAGAAGAACCATGAATTCCGGTGTCTAGAATTAATATCCATTCAATTCAAGCATGTTTTTAAAAACTGGGACTGACTATCAATAAAACAAAATTCAAGAATTCGCAAACGATACATTTTTACATTTATAAAGAACGTGTGAACACTATTATACCCAACTATGCAAGTCTTTATCAGACAACGGACGACGAGAACATGAACTATAGGAATCCATAAATTAAATGGAAAATTTGTTATTTTTTATCGGGTTAATGGAATTTCCGAAGTATAGAACGATAAGGGGTCGCCCGAGTGATTTATAGCTTTATGTAACATTTTTATGATCTTCCCTTTTAAAAAAGGAAAAGAAAGAAAGAGAGAGAAGCAGTCTAAAAAAAAAAATCCCCCATTTCAAAGTCACCCGGGGCGAAAGAATTGCCCCAATCAACCCCAAAAAATAACATTTTAACGACCCTTATAAGGCGGTATCGTGGAAAACGTTTCTTCACAAAAAGAAGTGTTAATGACTAAAATTTATTGTGACTTTTACGAGAAAGAAAATTAAGCCAGCCTTAGAAAAAAAAAGACCCTCTGAGAGTCGGTAATTAATCTGATTTATATCTAATTATTCGAAGCGTGCGTTTAATAAATAACCTAGGGATTCAATTAACAGGCTGAATGTGGTATTATATCATAATATTGGGAAAATAGAACTTTTTTTTACAATTTGTAGTTGAACTTTTTTGAAGCTTAAGGGGACAAGGGATCTTCAAAACCTCAATTTTTTTATTCAAAATTTTTAAGTCTATATACTCAATGAGAATAATTAATTTTCTTTTTGACTACATGGAAGACCTTTAAAATTCAAAAGAAGGATTTTTTGGCAGAATAATGCCTGTTTAAACAAAAAATCAAATTTTATTTTTCAAATATTCTAACATTATTCAAAATGTTCCATGCGCATTCGATATCCTTTAAAAACCTTATTTTTTAAATATAAGTTTACCATATGTTTATAAACACAACTGTGCATTGATTTTTTTCTTCTATGAATCTAGTCTTAAAAAACTTTGTTTTTTATTCTTCCTGTTATCTGTTTACATTTTTACAAGTTTTTACTTTATTTCAGGGTCTATAAATTTGAAAAATATTGGAGGTTTCAAGTAATGATACACAGTTTTATGACAAACACTTCCATTAGCAATCCTGAGAAATTTTGAAGAAATCAGAAAAAAATAAACACGCATGGAGCATTTTGAAAAATGCTATCAGTTTTGAAGAACTTTAATCAGTTTTGAAGTCTTATTTTCCAAAAAAAAAAATTATTTGGGAATTCAGCAAAAAATAATATCAATTATTCTCACTTTGTATATAGAGTAATATTGAAAACTTAATAATAAAAATCGAGGTTGAAGGTACCTTGTTCCCTTAATAATGAATATAAACTGGTAATAATTGCAATATTGTGTTTGTTTGTCACTGAAGTCATGAGCTCCGACAAAGAAACATTCTACATATCGCTGGGATAATTCATCTGGTAGAATACCTGACTCGAAGATTGGAGACCCGTGTTCGCTTCCGATATTTGCAGGCGGAGATCATGGATGTACCCATACGTAGGAAAGAAAAATATGGACCGTTGAGAAGCTTTTAACATATATTAAGCGGCAAATAAATACGTATACGCACTCTCAGACACTGGACTAAGAAATAAAGAGAGATCACGGGAGAAATATAATAGGGTACTTCCAGAAAACTGTAAATTTGCAATGCATTTTAATGGAAAAAATGGCTGATATTGACTCAAAAATATTTATTCTCAAAAATGAACATAGAAAAATCCTTCGAGTTGGGAAAAAATCTCTGGGAGGATATTTATAAAAGTTTCAGCAGGTTAGACTGACATTTCTCGTCAAACGCTGTCAAAATTTAAAGTTTAAGCTCAAAACCTCGATATTTCGAGAGAAAATTCGTATGATCTATCAGGCAGAGGACGTAAGATATCATTACGTTGGATTAATATAAATATCTGGAACACGACTATAACACACAGGATCATATTATTGGTTGGAGAACTCCATAAGAATTTCAATGCTTTATCAGAAAATACTACATCTAGAGGATCCTAAATAACTCCGAGCAATAAAAATTATTTGGTGCCAAATGTGGTTGCTATAAAATCAATGCTTCTTGCTACTCATCAATTCTCGGCATATCAACTCATTGCAATCTCAACCGAATATTGTCGAATCTCTGAATAACATTTACTCTACAAATCACAGAATATCATTTCACTGAACGTTTGCTTTCCCGATATAAAAATGTTGTTACTAGGAAACCAACATCATGTGAATTCGTAACACAGTTTTAGTAAGCTGAGAAGAGTTTATAGGCATTCAGAGAAATATTTCCAAAAATGCTACGGGTTATTCAATAATTTATGTGTCTTAAGGATAATGCGTTGTTGTTGTGGTTTCAGCAAAATAATATGGAATAGGCGGGGGGGGGGGAGCAGCTTTTGTTAGTCGGAGGACCGTAATACCTGCAGGTAGAAAACTATCTTAGCTCTTTTGCCTGGTGATTTTAGCTGGAATGGCCTTCATGCCTTGGGTGACCCTACCAGGAGAATACACTCCCGACGTACTCAAGAAGAAAACTTATAAATCCGTATTCACGGAAGACCCCCTCCGACACACAACTGGTACGACCGAAAATCTCCTGGTGGTGCCCTTGATGGCAAGGGCGACAGAAGGATGCAGACCACCATTAGCAGATTTGCTAGTGGACACCTAAAGTGTCTTGTTTACCATCAGGGGCAAAAATCTTACCCTCTTTGCTCCAAATGCAATAATGCTGGAGCCTCTCCTGACCATATTTTAAACTGCCTGGGGCTTGCCAAGAAGGATATTTATAGAGACCCTTTGCTTGTTTCTGATTTCACTGTAACTTTTGGCCCCTTAGACCTAGTCTAGCCTACGGTTAGAGCTGGTGGAATAAGTCACACACACATACTCCCAGTGTTGCCAACTTGGGGGTTTTCACCCTAAATTTGGGGGTAAGTTAGATAAAAAGGGGTGTTTTTAGGGGGCCACATTTTTTAGGGGAATTTTGTGGGGGAAACATTTTTTAATATTTTGTTCAATCGAGACGCGTTTTTTTTATTAGATTATAAGTTCCATACATATGTCAAATGTAAATAAACCTCCATTTCCTTATGTTAGTGTGTATTTTCTATTTATTTCAATTTATCTCTCAAACAGGATGCCTATTTGGAACCAGAATTTCTTTTAGGAAGGTCTAGGGTGATCTCAAGTTGGTGTTAGGGGAAAACAGGGGGATTTCGAGATGGCGCTAGGGGGAGGCGCTTCGTAGAGGTTGGCAACACTGCATACTCCCTACGTTCACTGCCCGCTCAGCGCAGTAGGATAATGCGTAGCGCTCCAAAGCTAAGAATTACTGCAGTAGATAAAATCATTACACCTTTTAAAGTTATACTACTTATGTTTGAATGCATAGGAACCAAGTAAAATTACACAGTACACATAGTTGGAGCACAGGTATCACACATAGGCTCATATATTTGGCTGGTTACGTCGTAAACCTTTCTATGCTTTTTCGCAAAAATATTTCTTCTAGTAGATTCTCGATAACACTAAACAATAATAATTATTTGGCACCAAATTAGCTAACGAATCTTGTTTCTTATCAATTCACGATATATCAGCTCATCATAATTTTACCAGTTCACTGAATACTGTCAAATTTCTGAATAACATGAAGTCACTCTACAAATCTATGAATACAATTTCACTGAATGTTTGCTTTCCCGATACTATAACGTTGTCCCTAGAAAACAAACATCGTATGAATTCGTAACGCTGTTTTCGAAAGTTTAGAAGAGTCTTTAGATTTCAGAGCGATTTTTGCAAAAATACTATGCATTATACAACGTATGCATTATACAACGTATTGCAAAAATACTATGCATTATATAAAGTATGCATTAATGTGTTTTAAGGAGGATATGTAGCGTCCCCAAACCAAGAATTATTATTTAAAGGTAAAATTTGAATTTGCAACTTGTTATACCCAGATGCCTAACTCGACAGGAGTGGATTACATCATTAATATTAACTGGTACTTCTTATGTTTAACTGCACAGAAATGAAAGAAAATTTATACAGATTTTTGTTTAAATATCTTTTTAATATTATATTTGTTAGATTTTTCATACCAAGTATTTAAAAAATTTTAGTTTAAAGACATAAGGAAAACAAAATTACACATAGAGTGTGTAGTCTTCTGATCATATTTGTATCTTTTTTTTCAAAATTCTGGAAAAGCGAAAACCATCTCTATTTTCCCATAATAATTTTCCAAAGAAAGCCTCACTGATTTCCTTTGCAATATCATTACCCCATTGAAGCAAATCAGAATACATTAAATGAGTCCAACTTACGAGTTAAGAACTTAGTATTAAACACCATATTTATAGTATGCTAAAACATGCTTCATTTAGGAAAATAAAAGCAAGAAAACTTAATTAGTTCCTCTGCCCACTACAAAAACTGCTCTTAATTGTTCTTGGGATCTAATTTTAACACAAAAACTCTAGACAAAAATTATCTCCACTCCGGTCATTAACACTGACAAAAACATAAAAAATTCAAGCGTTTTAGAAGAGTCAACAAGTGTTTTGTTTCCCAACAGTTCAATCAGATATTTACGCTCAAGTGATACCTAGAATGCAGACTTCTGTGCTACGGAGAAAGGCTTTTAAACGAATATACTATCTGCACGTTTTCCTGTCTGTAAATTTAAAGCCACCATTTGATTTGAATTAGAGCTAGAGGAAATCAGTTTTAAAGAAGAAGAATTGTTTGCTGATATATAGTTGAAGCTTAATTTTATGATCTTTGGGAAAATGTATAACATTTTAATTGAATTAATTCGCAAACTATTTATGCTAAAACTAGCTACGATAAAGAATCGAGATAAGGGTGCTAAATGTTCGGAAGTCATATATTGTTTTTATCTGAAGAGATTTACAGCTTCACTAAACACCTATTAACTATACATTAAGGAAAATGAAACTTTAATAGATTACATTTGAAGATGTTATGGTTAATCTTACCGTATTTGTTCATAAGACCACGTATTCATTTACCTTAATGAATTCAGAGTGAGGGATGTTAAGGTAAGTATAAAACACACGCACATCGTATATCTATTTATGCAATACATGTCCCTCTCTCTCATATACACTCACAAAAAATATATGCAACATTTCCATGTTTATGTCTTTTCAGTTGCATTTTAAAATGTTAAAAATTCGGGATATTTGGGCCAGCTTCAACCAACCTACTACTTCTTATTCCTACTACTAAATTTCCTGTTCTCGCTATATGAAATGTCTTGGAGTCGACGGCCGCTACCCCAAGCCCATTTTAGATGAGGGGGGGGGGGTATATTCTGTAATAAATTTTAACCACCTCTAATCGCCTGCAATCCGACTTCTCTCTCTCTATGGTAACCTTTCCGTTCTTTACACCTTTCTCGTATACTAACCTACCTCGCCAATTTCTGGCAACCCGTTTTACGGCTACTTCGATGCTCGCGCAGCAGAGGAGAGATGGACGCCATGCTGTAAGGTGATGTTTTGGCTGCAGTAAACTAATTTGTTCGTTGTATTGAAAACTTATTGTTTTCGACCACAATGCTTATTTCAAGAGATGACCATTCGGGTCATCTCATATATATATATATATATATATATATATATATATATATATATATATATATATATATATATATATACACACACACAGTGGAATCTCGATCGATCGTTTTCCCGTATGTGTCGTTTATTTCACCCAGTCCCGACGATTATATTACTTTGCTATGTTCCCGGGTCTATCGTTTCCCCGAATTTATCGTTCAGTTCAGTCGATAGATCGAGATAGATGTAGATTCCACTATATATATATATATATATATATATATATATATATATATATATATATTATAGAAGATAATGTACATACTTGTAGAAGTCCAAATTCATAGTCTGAACTTAGATATAACTCTGTCCACACTATAAGTCCAAGTCCACGAAAATGAATTTGTCTCAAAATACTTATCGCAGTTAAAAAACATAATATAAAGGATTAATTCAATGTTTACATATTATACAAACTTATTTACAATTAATTACATTTTACCCCAAAAAATCCTAACTGTGACCAAATGAAACTTTTGGTGTGATTTTAGGATACGTTAATATCTGATATTTTTTAAACACACACCCGCCAGCTAATTATCTGTCGGTAATTACTAACAGGGATTTGTGTAGAAACCTAATTGAGGTGAAAACAACATTAAGGTGAAGCTAATTTCGATAATTGAGGCATTTATATCATAATGGAATCGGTAATTTCTAAGGAGGTGTAAACTTTTGTAATTAGAGATTGTTTAGCAAATAATTAGCTGAGATAGCTTGGAATTTGATGTTCTGAAAATTTTCAAGGAAGGAATTTGTAAAATCCACATGCATACATTATGAATAGTTCTATATATTATAAGTATAAATGTATCTATCTATCTATCTATCTATCTATCTATCTATATATATATATATATATATATATATATATATATATATATATATATATATATATATATATATATATATATATACAGTCGAACCTCCATATATCGAACTTCCCTATATCGAAATTTTCTATATATCGAACTATTAGCAAATCTCCATGTTCATTACATAGAAAAACTGTTTCTATATATCGAAAAAATCTCTATATATCGAAATTTTTTCCACGACATATTGGGAGATTTTATTCCACTTTTGAATAAAATCTCCCAATTTTTGGCGTTTGAAACAATACTTCGTGGACTTCAATTGGTGGAAAATGTCCCTGTTGAAGTTTTTAATGGACTGAATAAATACGAGCATTTCTTTGATGAACTTTCCGCAAAACTGTCTGCTCAGCAAGATATTCGTAGTTTTTTTTAAAAGAATGTAACTGCGATCACTGTAACCACTAACTGGATTATTGTTTTTTTTAAGGTATATAGTACTCAATAAATCTTTCACATTAATTCATTTTTTAGTTATGAACTTTCATTTAATGTGATTAGCATATAAATTGGAAATGGAGTTTCGTATACGAAAATTAGCTTTAATTTTAATGTTTTAGGAGAATTATGATAAAACTAAGATCAATTCTATATATCGAAATTTCTATATATCGAATTTTTTTCCGGCATTTTGCTACTTCGATATATGGAGGTTCGACTGTATATATATATATATATATATATATATATATATATATATATATATATATATATATATATATATATATATATATATATATATATATATATATATATATATATATATATATACATACATAAATACATATATATATAAATATATACATATATATATATATATATATATATATATATATATATATATATATATATATATACATAAATACATATATATACATATATACACACACATATATATACATATATACATATATACATATATACATATATACTTACATATACATAAATACATATATATATACATATATACACACATATATATATACATATATACATATATACATATATACATATATACTTATATATATACATATACATATATATATATATATATATATATATATATATATAAATATATAAATATATATATATATATATATACATATATACATATTTATATATATACATATATATATATATATATATATATATATATATATATATATATATATATATATATATATATATATATATATATATATATATATATATATATATATATATATATATATATATATACATATTTACATATATACATATACATATATATAAATATATATATTTTTTCATATATACATATATATATATATGTGTGTGTGTGTGTATGTAAGTGTAATTTAATGAAGAAAAAACTGAAAATTGCGCTCTTTCATAAACACTCTGGTCAAAAGACATACTGTGCAATAAACTTCAACAAAAACTAAAACTGAAGTTAAAATCAAGCCATCCCATTAAATAGGCCACGCTGGAGAAGCGAAATTCTCTCATCGAAAGGAGAAGATTGAAACTCGGTTAGTAAAACAGGTACGGAAGACACCTGTTACAGTTAAACAGGAGAAAGAGACTTAACATCTCCAAAAGTAGACTCCAGGGACACGCACTAACAAACTAGTTTAGCTCGGAGGCAATTTGCAAATGCAAGAACAGCTTGCATTATATTATATAATGCGAGATAGTTAGGCACTTAATTTTGTTAATAGCAGGATACATATATCAATGATTTCATGAAATTGAAAAATAAAATAAAAGGAAAAATTTGAATAATCGGTAAATCAAAATAGGAATGGCTTACTTGACCTGGTTGACTTATCAGGAGAATCGTTCATGACCGATATTTTAGATAAATTATATTTATGCTTGTCGCTATTACTCTTCCTTTCAAAAGTAAAATTTATTAATATCAAGCCATTATCTAATGTAAAGTTTTCAGGTTCTTCTTCACAAATTCATGTATTCTTTGATTGTTTTGGAAACCTTTAGCACATATTAATTAGGATTAATAAAGTTTTAAGAATATCATATGGATTGTGTTAATACATAGCGTTATTTTATAATTTCCAGTTACTTGATTTCCAACAAATCTTTGAGAATTGCAAACTGGTAATACTAGCCGAGTTCAATATCCATGTTAAAGGGTCTTAATCCTCTACAGCTATTTACTGTTTTCCCTTTCAGACATTTATGATTTTTTTTTTCTGTTCAATGTTCATAATCATTCGTTGAACGAGTTTCAGTAATTTATAGTTTTCAGTAATTTAAGGTTTTCTCCCCTTACTTGTTTCATTCGTTTTTGCACTACATTTTCTACGATATATACAAGGTGTGCCCATAAAGCAACCGGACATTTTTTTATAAATAAGAAAATATTACTCACCTTCAAATAAATTTATCTCCTTCAAAATAATCGCCAAAGGAGTCTATACAATTTTTCCAATGTTTCTTCAAGTCATCGAAACACTGTTTATAGTCGTTGGAACTAACCGTTCGCAAAATACGCGTAATATTTGATTTAATATCCGAGACGTTTTCAAATCTCTGTGGCCACCATGACCATCTTAAGTTTTGGAAAAAGGAAAAAATCAGCTGGCGATAAGTCGGGAGAATATGGTGGGTGATTTATCACTGTAATTGAATGCTTAGCAAGATATTGTTGTACAGAAATTGCTGTGTGGGGCCTAGCATTATCGTGTAAAAGAAACCATTGCCCAGAATCAAACAGTTCCTTCCTAACTCGCCTTATCCGGTTTCTTATTCGAAAAAGCACCTCCTTTAGAAAATACTGATTAATTGTTTGATTTTCAGGAACAAATTCGTGGTGAATAAGTCCTAAATAAGTAATCAAAAAATGCAAAATCCATGAAAGGGCAGAGATTTGAAAGCGTCTCGGATATTAAATCAAATGTTACGCGTATTTTGCGAACGGTTAGTTCGAACGCCTATAAACAGTGTTTCGATGGCTTGAAGAAATGTTGGGAAAATTGTATAGACTTCTTTGGTGATTATTTTGAAGCAGATAAATTTATTTGAAGGTGAGTAATAATTTTCTTATTTATAAAAATTTGTCCGGTTACTTTATGGGCGCACCTTGTATATACAGGTGTACCTATCAAAAAATAGAACGTTACCCTGAAACCTTTCGTTATGCCGAAATATATAAAATCAAGAGGAAATCATTGAAGGGATAAATTGAAATGAGATAAGGTTGTGAGGGTTCTCAAACCCGAAAGTGGCCTATCAAATTACGAGTAAAATTGTTAAAATTAAGTAGATTTGGGTTTGGGGTGAATCACCTGTTACATTTTGATACTGGATATTGCATTAAAACTGTTTTTTCTATTACCTTAAAACGATGAAAAGAAAATTATTGTAATTTCATAGACTTGGATTTTCATAAGTGAATCACCTGCTGCCTGTTGATATCCCATATAACAGTGCTCCCCAACCTTTCAATCGCCGCGGACCGGTCAACGTTTGATAATTTTACCGCGGCCCGCTGAGGGGGGCTACGACTACAATTTTAATTCATAATTTTAAAATGTTTAATAACCAATAAACTAATTAAAAATAGTTTCAAGATTTCTTCTGTTACAAAGGTATAAATTAGCACAAACCCGAGAAAAATACACCACAGTAAATAAAGTGGAAATAATTTAATGTTCCTTGGGCGGCGCGGTACCATTTGATCCACGGACCGGTACCGGTCCGCGGCCCGGGAGTTGAGGACCACTGCCATATAACACTGAAACCGTCTTTTCGAGTAACCTGATATCATGAAATGAGTATTGCTATAATTTAATAGTCTTGGATTTTTAGCAAACCACTAGCTGCCTAATGACGAGGAATTTTGCATAAAAAAGGAATTTTCTTATCTGATGAAATAAAAATTATTATAACTAAACAGTCTTCAGTTTTCGACCAAATTACATACCAGCTAATGATACTGGATATTGCATTAAAACGTCTTTTCTATTAGAGAAATATGATTAAAAACAAAATTTATCGTAATTAAATATATCGGGACATAGGTAGCAGCTGATCTTTACAAATCCCCTACTGCGTAAAACTCTGCTTAAAACGTCTTTTCTATTTAACTAATATGATGAAGGGAAAATTATGACTACAATGTTCGATTTAGGGGGAATAACTACTAGCTACTAATATTGGGGGAGAAGTACTGGTATGTAATATCCTTCTCAGAGTCCACATACTGCTCTGTAGAACGCTATCAATGAATATAAGCAAAGAAACATCAACTTACCGACGGCCATTTTGCCCAAGAAAAACAGACTTTCGATTCCGCAGTTATCCGAATCCAGATCTGGAGTGAAAGTTCTCATCAAAAGTTCTGGCCGCGGCAATTATCGATTCCTCCAACAAAAATCACGTCTCGCACCTAGCAGACTTCCTTTGTTACCAGTCCACTTTAATCAATAGTCCACATCTGTGACTGGGGAGCATTGTAGTCGAACGCCCGAAATTATTTAATTGCCGACACGCTCACAATAGGGCACGGCTTTTGTCTCCGGCCGGAGGTGGACAATGGGCAGCGGCGTGGCTCCTTTCACTCGGAAGAGTCTTATTTTAAGAAATTTCCGGATGGAGAGTTTTTTTTTATTATTATTATTTTGCTCGGGGATGTAAGTTCCGGCAGCTTTAGGGCTATTCAATGGGATCCTTGTCGAGGAAGTTTCCCTTTCTTTGACAGAAAGTGTTATGGATGTGAATCGTAATATTGGCCTCAGACAAAGGAAGCGTTGGTGGATCATTTCATGTCGTCAGTTGCTGGGAGAATTTTTAAGAGTATTTGTCTGATTATATTAGTTTTCAGATGTCCTCGCAACTATCGGAACCAGTATTTAAAAAATATTTCTATCACGTACATGTTACATGTATAATGACATGTTACATGATATGTACATAAATAAACGGTATATGTATAAAGAGTTTACATGCTATAATGACATCTACCTATATTGGGGTGGGAGGGGGGTCTATAACCTTTCTGAACCGCGAGCTTCTTCACCAAATTAGTAAGCTTTCATAGGCTAGCGTGTTCAAAAGCGTGTTCTAAAGCAATATACTTTGTGCTTTAAAGAACAGAAAAATACATTGCTTATATCAAGTGCCCCTACCTAGACTGGGGAGGGATGGAGTCTTTAACCTTTCAAGACAGCGGACCTCTTCACTAAATTCGTAAGCTTTCATAGGCTACACGTCAGTCGGATGAATTACCGAAAGCGTGTTCAAAAACAGTATACTTTGTGCTTTAAGGAACAGAAAAATACACTGCTTATATCAAGTGCCCCTACCTAGACTGGGGTGGGATAGGGTCTTTAACCTTTCAAGACAGCGGACCTCTTCACTAAATTCGTAAGCTTTCATAGGCTACACGTCAGTCGGATGAACTACCGAAAGCGTGTTCAAAAACAGTATACTTTGTGCTTTAAGGAACAGAAAAATACATTGCTTATATCAAGTGCCCCTACCTAGACTAGGGTGGGATAGGGTCTTTAACCTTTCAAGACAGCGGACCTCTTCACTAAATTCGTAAGCTTTCATAGTCTACACGTCAGTCGGATGAACTACCGAAAGCGTGTTCAAAAACAGTATACTTTGTGCTTTAAGGAACAGAAAAATACATTGCTTATATCAAGTGCCCCTACCTAGACTGGGGTGGGATAGGGTCTTTAACCTTTCAAGACAGCGGACCTCTTCACTAAATTCGTAAGCTTTCATAGGCTACACGTCAGTCGGATGAACTACCGAAAGCGTGTTCAAAAACAGTATACTTTGTGCTTTAAGGAACAGAAAAATACATTGCTTATATCAAGTGCCCCTACCTAGACTGGGGTGGGATGGAGTCTTTAACCTTTCAAGACAGCTGACCTCTTCACTAAATTCGTAAGCTTTCATAGTCTACACGTCAGTCGGATGAACTACCGAAAGCGTGTTCAAAAACAGTATACTTTGTGCTTTAAGGAACAGAAAAATACATTGCTTATATCAAGTGCCCCTACCTAGACTGGGGTGGGATAGGGTCTTTAACCTTTCAAGACAGCGGACCTCTTCACTAAATTCGTAAGCTTTCATAGGCTACACGTCAGTCGGATGAACTACCGAAAGCGTGTTCAAAAACAGTATACTTTGTGCTTTAAGGAACAGAAAAATACATTGCTTATATCAAGTGCCCCTACCTAGACTGGGGTGGGATGGAGTCTTTAACCTTTCAAGACAGCTGACCTCTTCACTAAATTCGTAAGCTTTCATAGGCTACACGTCAGTCGGATGAACTGCCGAAAGTGTGTTCAAAAACAGTATACTTTGTGCTTTAGGGAACAAAAAAATTATATTGGTTGTATCAACTAAATTATAGTTAAAATAAATTGTCCACCTCCCATTGCAGCAAGAATACACTGCACTGAAGTCCGGATGAGAAACTTGACATTTTATTTTATTTGACCAAAGCTACGCAAAAAGGTGTAATTGGGGATTTAGAAAAAGACCTTCACGTGTTTTTTGGTCCAAATTTTTTTTCTTATGTTGCTTATAAAATGCTAGCAATATATGTTAAATATTAGTTGTAGTCTGAGTTTTCTGTTATTTATGATTTTTTCTCAGATTTAAGAACTAACATCTCAGGCAATAAATTGTTTAACTACACGTTATTTTTTATCTTATTTCGGGGAAGGGTTGTAAAACCTTGGACTTACACTCTTTATTTAAGAATTTATCAAGAGAAGAATGTGTACAGACGAAAATTTCCCTCTACCCTTCCCCCTCTCATTACTTTGGTATTTAATGCCATTTCATCTACAGTCACCAGGAACGAAATCGAAAGCTGAGTAATGTGTACATAAAATTATTTTGCATTTTTATTAATTGATGCATCTGGTATATTTTGTATGTTTTATGACTGCGATTATCTTATAAATGACATACTGCTGTACAACACGCACGCACATGTGAAGAGAGGGGAATTTCTTCCCTCTCATAATTTTGGTCTTTTATGTGATTTGTCTACACTCATATATATATATATATATATATATATATATATATATATATATATATATATATACAGTGATTTCCGCTTATAAGAATCACGTTTGTTATTACTGTTTTTGATTCTTATAAGCGGTTGATTCTTATAGCCGAAATTTAGGTGTTTGGACAGGCACACACACACCTATATATACATATATTATATAACTTACCATAAAATACTCTTTAATTTACGTAAATTATCTTTTATTAAAATTATTTTTTATAATTTTAAAAATACAACTTAATTTCTAGACCTATAAGTAGATACACATAATTATAGTAAGAGAAGAAAAAAATCCAATATTTGTTACAACCTACCTGCTTAACAGTTTTAACATTTCAACTACAGGAAGGGAGCAAGAAAAAGTTTTCTATGGTAGTTTGGCGTAATGAAGTTTTCAGGAGGCTGTTTATACCTCTTTCAATACTAATAGTCTCAGACGAAGATTCACCTTCTACCTTACGTTTCACGGTTTGATAACGTGCTGAATCTACTAATGCCACGTTTTCCTAAGTCATAGTGGACACTTCGCCAAAGATTTATGTGTTTCGGGGTCCAGGAAGCCGCAACCAGGATGTGGGAGGTGGGAAAATAGAGTCCCTATTTTTGTTTGCCAGTGAAGAAAAGTGAAATCGAACCCGGACGGGTAAAGATGTCCCCGGGTCAAACTAATAGGACAGTGTTGTGCTGAAGCGTTCAAGGGGACACTATTATGTTATGTCTAACAAAGAAAGGGATGAATTTTATGACTATATTCCATCCCATCTTATCAATCTTTCTTTAAAAAAAAAGAAAGAACTTCGTGCCTTTTGAGGGTTTAAATCGCTTTTTTTGGAAAAATGAAAGGAAAGCGAAGAGTGTAAACTGATTCTTAAAACCGGTGGATTGATTCTTTAAAGCGAAAATTTTAACATGGAAATAATACATTTGTTTTTGTTTTCGCGATATTGATTCTTATAAACGGTTGATTCTTATAACCGCTGATCACTATAAGCGGTGGTTACTGTATATATATATATATATATATATATATATGTGTGTGTGTGTGTGTGTGTGTGCGTGCACGGAACTCTCGATTGTCCGAGCTAGAATTATTCGCAAAACGGGCATCAGATTCAGTAACAGGGATTACCCGTTCTGCACTGACGCATACACGAATTATCCGCCAAAATGAATGTATCAAACAAAGAAAAGTTCCGTGATGTAGCACGAAAAGGAAAAATGTTCAAATAATGTAAAAGAGTGTCAGCACTGTTCAAAAACAAAAGAATATAATAGGGTTCCTCCACAAGAAAACCGTAAATTTCTTTAGTTCATTATTCTTTCCATTAAACCATAATTAAAACAGTCTACATAGTTTTTGTGGTGCCGGATTTTGGATTATTCGCTTTTTTTTTGCTGTTTGTTTTCTGAGCACGCCCTTTATTACTCATTAATTAGTACGGTTAATTGGCAGTTCAGTGTACAGAAATATTATGAAACTAAAGAAATAGAAAAATATTTGGGGACCATAAATAGCCAAGCAGAAAAAATAAAATGGTAATTTTTCATTATTTTGTGGTTACTTTACTTTAGCAATTTTTCTTTCCTGTGGTACTTAACTGGCAATTAATCTATATATATATAAAAGAGCTTGTCTGTTTGTTTGTCCGCTATAGAATCATAGACTGTTTCACCCATCGGGACCAAATTCGGCACAGTTAATGTTTTGGACCCGAGAAACTTAAATCAGGAAAAACGAAATTTGAGGCTCAATTAGTTTTTTTAAATGAATTTTTTAATGTTTTTTGTGCCCAATAGAGGTGCGTCTACCCCCTGTGGATTCCCCTCAACCAGCTGCGTTAAGAGGGGTGGTTTGAGGAGGACGGAGGGGGGGGTCAGATTCCAATGCGCGGGAGAAAGATGGTTGGGAATGACCTTAAAATCAGACGAAGGTCTGAAGGCTCAAAGTTTCTTTCTTTCTTATTGTTTGTATATCATTTCAGTAGAAACGTGCTAAGCGCATTCTGTCTGGCCAGATGAACATGAAGAGCGGGAGTGCAGCCCAGAATTTTTTTGATGGAATGCATGAAATATTTTATATCTATATATCTACCCGGGCAACGCCGGGCAATAATGCTAGTTATGAATATTTTACGGTTGATTTTTATTATTAAACTCTACCTACTATCATAAAAATAATATTTTTTTTGCTCATTTGTAGGGGGAGGGGGGACCGACAAAAAAGTAATCGAATAACACACCTTAAACTTTTTTTTGCTTCAGAGCCATTTGTTTGATTCTAGCATTTTTTTTTCAGCCATTTCGGAGCCCGGCGTTCTCATCAGATTAGAGAAATAACATTGAATTCTGTCAAGCATACCTAATTTAGGCATTATGGAGTACAAAAGAAGATAATGTCTTTAGAAGTGTGCGCGGTACCGTATGCAAGAACTAGTTTCTTTTCTTTTTCTCTCCGAAATTAGTCCATGCGTGGCTTTTTTTTTAAGTCTGTACAGTAACGAGATCTTACACGCTAGTTTATTTTATTATTTTAAGAACTTCTGTCTTTTAAAGAGTTGGATTCAATGAAGCAAATGCATTAAATTTGATTCGCATACTTATGGGGTATAATGAATGCTTTTAATGGAGACTACAGTGTTGATAGTTGTGGATAACAGGATAGCAGTTCTGAGAGGGTTGTTAATAAGTTCCTGCAGCCGTTTTTCTTAACAGAAAAGTTTCTTAACCTTTTCCTTACGGGGTGGGATAGCATGTATCCCAAGAATACGTACCCCCCCCCCACACACACACATATATATATATATATATATATATATATATATATATATATATATATATATATATATATATATATATATATACATATACACTCAAGAGCCAAAACATTATGACCACCTGTCAATAACGAGTTGGCCCACCTTTGGCGCGCAACACAGCTTCAACCCGCCTTGGCATGGATGCCACAAGTCCTTGGTAGATGGCCGGAGACAGATTGTACCAGATGTTTAAGCAACGGTAACGCAAATCCGAGATATTGCGAATTGGTGGTCTTTGAACTCTGAGCTGCCGTCCCATGACATCCCAAATTTGGTCTATCGGATTGAGATCCGGTGAGTTAGGCGGCCAGGACATTAACTGGAATTCAGCATCATGTTCCTGGAACCACTCCAACACAATTTTAGCCTTGTGACACGGGGCGTTGTCCAGTTGGAACATTCCATTTCCAGCTGGAAAAACAGAGGCTATTTAAGGGTGCAACTGGTCCGCAATGATGTTCAGATACCCTGTAGCATTCATGGTCTGCTCTACCACAACCACGGGTCCCAGAGACGCCCAAGAGAACGTCCCCCAAAGCATAATACCGCCACCACCGGCCTGTGTATGACCTACTGTACATTGAGGGAGCAACAGTTCGCCTGGAAGACGGCGTATCTTGACACGGCCATCGGCGTGATGAATGACAAACCGTGATTCATCTGACCAGGCAACTCTCCCCCACTGATCCATGGACCAGTCGCGATGTTCCCGGGCCCAGCGCAGGCGCAGTTGGCGATGACGCTTGGTCAGCAAAGGCACACGAGTGGGACGTTTGTTGCGTAGCCCCATATCCAACATTGTCCGCTGAACAGTGTGCTGCGATACTATTCTACTTGGCCCTGCATTGTATTGGGCTGTCAGCTGAGCCACTGTCTGGCTCCGGTTTTGCTTCACCATGCGAGACAGTCTCCGACGACCTTTTTCTTTGATAGCGTGTGGACGTCCAACTCCATGTCGTCTACTGCTGGTTTCACCGTCATTCATCCACTTTGCATAAGTACTAACAACTGTAGGTTGCGAACAACCCACGAGTCGTTCAGTTTCGGAAATACTTATTCCGAGCCTTCGAGCCATTACAATCTGCCCTCTATCAAAGTCGATTAGATCCGCAGCCTTTCCCATCCCACACAGAAGTAAGTGAAAGAATGATTCTTCAGACTCTCCAGCAGCAGTTAAATACCACTTCCACCTGATCACGTGCCTTCCACGTCATCCAGGCGAATTCATTGCAAAATGTAGGGGTGGTCATAATGTTTTGGCTCTTGAGTGTATATATATATATATATATATATATATATATATATATATATATATATATATATATATATGCATTCTTGGGCCCGTTTTCTTGGGATACATACTATCCCACCCCGTAAGGAAAAGGTTAAAAGCACTGTCTTACTCTGGCTAGTACTATAGAGTTAAAATATAGTTTGGACCGGAGGTAGCCTAGTGGTAGCGCGTCGGCCTTCGGTACTTAGGTTGCTCGGATTGAATCGTCACAAGCGCCATTAAATACCTTTGTGTCTGGGACGGATAGGGGCACGTTAAATCCGTGGACCGGAAAGTCCTATGAGATCATAGAGGGTGGGAGAAGGTACGAAACCCCAAATGTCACCCAAGGGGTTGCTCGGTCAAAATTGAGGTGGCACCTGGCTAAGTCGGATTCCGACCCTTGTGGTAACATTATAAACCGAGACGCACCCCTCCGCCCGCAAGCATATATGGCCCTGGTCTAGAATTCTTCTGACCAGGTGGAATAGGCAACCACAACAACTAAATACAGTGGTGAATAGTATTGAAGCATTGATATAATCAGTTCACGGTGTCTTGAAATATAGAATTCATTCCATGCTCCGACCACATCGTGTAGTGGTCAGCTTCTCAAGTGCCCACAAAGTGCGCTCTTGTTCGAATCCTGGATAAATCGTGGAGATTCCTGTGCTATCTCATTATAGGGAGTAGTGTTGGTTCACCTATATGGTACTCCCATAATAGAGTAGTCGAAAAAGTCACGGTGAGTGTGGTTCAATGTCCTCAGGACAAAGCACGTGCCGCGTTGAAATAAAACCATTTTATGCATTACAGAACAAGTTATGCTCTTTCTAAAATAATCACCTGTTTGCTTTATTAAAATTTGTCCTTTATAATAAACTAGCTGAAAACCACTTCGCTACGGAGTACATTCAAATTAGATACAACGGTCAATGTATGCAATTAATGCCAATATATATATATATATATATATATATATTTATAATAAATACAACGATCAATATATACAATTGATGTAGAAAAATATATATATATTTATAAAAAAATCGTGAGGGATATTTTTATTGACAAAATAATGTCCAATCGTCTGCCGCATTAGCAAGAAAAAAAATATTTTTTTGTCTATTTAGTTGTTATGCACGTGACGATAAATTTATTTAAAGTACCAGAAAAAGAAATCACGTGATCGGCATTTAATAAATTAAATTCTATAAATGAATCTTTAAAAATTCACCAAAAATCAGAAAAGGGAGGTAAAGATTCGAAAAAGATTTCATTTTAAAGGAATTTTTTTTTATCTTTCTCGTGATATACATTTTATAACCCACAAATTATTACTTTAAATGCAAACTTTAAAAAAGTTACTAAAACAGCTTAAAAATTTAATTAAAGAAAATCTAAGAAGATTTTTTCAAAAATCTCTCTTAGTGCACCCCTACACTATGAGAAGAATCGCCATGCAAAATTTCAGCCCTTTAGGTCCAGCGGTTTGGTCTGTGCGTTGTATGTCAGTCAGTGAGTCAGTTACGGAACTGTTTTATATATATAGATTACCTGCATTATAAAATATCGTTCCAAGAGGCAAATGTTATCCAGTTACCGCTAAACTCTCATGTAACAGAGGTCTGGATACCGTCTGACAATGATCAAATGTTTTTAAAAAGCATAATTCCCATGTGCGGCGTTTCCTAGACTTTCTATCATATATATAAATTTCTAATCGCTATACCCAATCACCGAGTTCCTATTCACTTAAGTGCAAGCTCTCCCGTCTGCGGCTCGAATCTCTTCAAACTACGCGTTCCCTTTCTTTTAACTGTTATCGGAAAGATGCGTAAACGATGCTCTACTTTTACAGCTTTTTTCCAGTTGTTTTCCTCATTCATTTGATTGAGACTGAATGTGTTTAGGATACATCAGGATAGTGTTTAAGAAAAATTAATGGGTTAGCTACTAAAAATAACGTAATTCTTCATGAACTACGACAGTCTTTGTAAAAGCTAAGAGTAAGTTTAATAACTAAGTTTCTATTGAAGGGACCTTATACACCTTACACAAAGCAGAGAAAATAAATCATGAACAGTACCGTATCACAGTTGACCTTTAATTTACGGTTTCATAATATTAGCTTAGAAAATATTAAAGAGATACTGGCTACGTACTCTAGCAATTTTGGCCTATGTGGTTGAATTAATTTGACCTAAACCGCAGTGGCCCGCAAACAAACTTAGGCTCATAGAATGTTAACTTCATTTCCGGTAGAAATAATAACCGGTTTGTTTAAAGCTATCAAAGTGTGCTATTCGTTAATTATAAATTTCTCCATAAATTGCGAAGTTTATTTAATACGGTAAACTAGGCAAAGTTGAGAGCCCTCCTAAAATAATTTGTAACATAAACTCCTGATATAATTTATAGTATAAACAGTATAGTGAAAGGTATCAAATGACAGATAAATCCTCAACATATCCCTATCATGACTTAATGTTTCGTTGCATCTAAATTTAAATGAAAATATTGATTTCAATCTTCTTAGAATTTCATCTGGATTTAAATGGAAATATTAATTTCAACCTATTTTTCATTACGTCTAAATTTTAATGGAAATATTGATTTCAATCTTTTTAGCATTACATCTGAATTTAAATGGAAACATTAATTTCAATCTATTTAGCATTACATCTGAATTTAAATGGAAATATTAATTTCAATCTATTTAGCATTATATCTGAATTTAAATGGAAACATTAATTTCAATCTATTTAGCATTACATATGAATTTAAATGGAAATGTTAATTTCAATCTATTTAGCATTACATCTGAATTTAAATGGAAACATTAATTTCAATCTATTTAGCATTACATATGAATTTAAATGGAAATGTTAATTTCAATCTATTTAGCAATACACCAAAATTTAAATGAAAAAATTAATTTCGGTCTATTTAGCATTACATCAAAATTTATTCATGGGAACAATTCGATGTCTTGTACAATAATTCTGACATTCCTCAGCACAAGAGGTGTCTCTTGCAGGACATATTGATTAATACTTACAATAGTTTCAGAAACTAACAAAAGAACAGAATAATCCTAATCATCTAAAAAACATATCATTGATTTCAATATTAATAAAAATATGTATTATAGAAGCTTCAATATCGATGCATGAGGGGAAAAACAGATTGCAGCTTCAAAAATAGTCAGAAAAACCGCTACATCAATTTCTCGAGGATGTTTCATGCTTTCTATATTTAACATCAAATAAATCAATCACTGAGCATAAATGTTTACTGACCCAGTATATCTTCCCCTAAATTCATAAGTTACATGACAGTGTTCAGCAACATCCAATATATTTGTCAATCTCAAAATCATTTTTCACGCTGTGGCTATGAATTATGGAATACCTTAGGTAAGCATGTAAGAATGCCAGCATTTGTTGTTTGAAGGCTAACTCTTGAATCAAAACAACTGATTTAATACGTTTGACATTAGCACATTTTTAATTTCCTTTTCGTTCTCAGTTCTTATCAGAATCTCTTGAAATACCTTATAATGCCTTTGAAAAACAACAAATAGACAGTATATTGTTTAATGCATTCAAAGAATACCACATTTTAACGTTCATCCTCCTGCAAAACATGTATATTATCGAATTCACTCAGTTATTGGTTCATTCTGATTCAGTCTATACCAACAGAACCAGTTTGCCAGAACCTGCGATTCGAACCGTGGTTAAAATTAATTGTTACTCATTTTTTTAATAATTGTAACATATGTAATGTCGCAACATATCATAAAATATTATATATATATACACATATTTATATACACATATATATAAATATACATATATATATATATATACATACATACAGTGAAACTTCTCTAGGGCGACCAGTAATGGTTCGAAAAAACGTTGCCGTTCTGCGGGTTGGCCGGCTAGAGAATTTTCACTGAATATATATATATATATATATATATATATATATATATATATATATATATATATATATATATATATATATATATATATGTATATATATATATTATATATATATATATGTATATATATATATTATATATATATATATATGTATATATATATATATATTATATATATATATATATATGTATATATATATATATATTATATATATATATATACAGTAACCACCGCTTATAGTGATCAGTGGTTATAAGAATCAACCGTTTATAAGAATCAATATCGCAAAAACAAAAACAAATGTATTATTTCCATGTTAAAAGTTCCGCTTTAAAGAATCAATCCACCGGTTATAAGAATCAGTTTGCAATCTTCGCCTTCCTTTCATTTTTACAAAAAATGCCACTTGAACTCTCAAAAGGTACGAAATTCTTTAAGTTTTTGAAAAGAAAGATTGATAAAACTTTGGGGTGGAAAACAGTCGTAAAATACATTCCTTTAGACATAACATAAGAGTTTCTCCTTATACGCTTTTGCTAAACAGTCTTATTAGCTTTACCCAGGGGCATTTAACCCGCCCGGGTCCGATTTCACTTTTCTCCAGACACGCACTCCTTTTTTCCCACCACTTACTTCCTGGTTGCGGACTTCTGGACCCTGAAACATATAAATCTTCCACGAAGTGTCCACCATCACTTACGCAAACGGTACAGTGGATTCAGCACTTCAAACCGTGAAACGTAAACGGATCCATTTTGCTGAATCAGATGAACCAGATGCTGAATCAAACGTTTCACGGTTTGATTCAGAATCAAACCGTGAAACGTAAGCTATAAAGTGAATCTTCGTCTGAGACTGTAATAAGCATACGTCGCTAGTATTCACTTTAGTTTTCTAACAAAATTGCCAGTTAGTGTTAGAACTTTTTGATAGTCGAATTCAAATATGATAAAAACAAGGAAAACTCTTAGTTTTTCTGAAAAACAGAACTTCTTAATTAGATATGATGCTCTTCCAAAGTGTAGTCAAAGAGAAGCTGCCTCTTGTTGATTTTATAATCATGTGTTGTTACTTATAGGTCTAGAAATTGAGTTATAGTATTTTGTTTAGAAATTGAGTATTTTTAAAATTATAAAAAATAATTTTAATAAATGATAAATGACGTAAATTAAAGAGTATTTAATGGTAAATTATGTATATATGTGCCTGTGTGTTTATATATATGTACAAGTATATATTTGTGTGTGTGTGCCTGTCCAAAGGGAAGTTTCGGTTATAAGAATCAACCGCTTATAAGAATCAAAAACAGTAATAACAAACGTGATTCTTATAAGCGGAAATCACTGTATATATATATATATATATATATATATATATATATATATAACTTTACGATCAAAGAAACTGAGAAAACGTAGCGATGGTATAAAATTAGGTATCAAACATTCAATTAAAACGAAAGGTAAAATACAATCCTTAGCTTCCATCTTAATTCTACTTTGCATAAGTTTAGTGAATTCGCAAAATTATCTCTATTACCGCATTCTTTAATCTGCAGTTATCGACTCTCTTTGCATGTAATTTTACTGCAGCATGCTCATATACAGTGGCGCATCCAGGGGGAGGGCCAAGGGACCCTGGCACCCCCCTCCCCAAGAAATAGAAATTGCATTATGGATATTGATTTTGCATTATAAATATTTTTATTCGTTTATCTTGTACCCCCACCCCCAAGAAAAAATCCTGGGCGTGTCACTGCTCATATAGCATGTTTTAAATCGTCTTGTTTAAGGCTGCTATGTACTAACCCCATTGGATTCGCTCACCTCAATGTTAACCTATGGCGAAAATTTGTCCACGGATTGCCGACTTGGATTCAAAGATATTTTTTTTTTAAATTGTACTCCGTCATAGAGAAACAAATTTTACATTTTTATACATTTTTCGTTTTTTTAAAAAATGCAATTAATATTTTAAAATTTAAATTATTCGGGGGAAAATCTGGTATAGTGTATTTTAAACGCTCGTAAAATCTTTCGGTGGACGAAATTTATAAAATGAATCCTGTAGCGCTTTGCAGAAAAGTTCAGGCTATCTGACAATACCAATTTTATTTGATTATCGGCATTTATGTACCTGTAAATAGTTGACAAAAATATATTTTAAATAAAAAATTTGGGGGCAGCGCTTAACCCCCTATAAAGAGAGAGACATTGCAATCCCTCAAAATCTCAATCCTAAGGGGGGTGGAATTCTCGAACTGTCAACCGGACTCCTCCCACTGCAAGAGTCTGTAATAAGAAGAAAAGGGAAATACGATTTTTTTTCTTAGTACATAGCAGCCTTAACGATAGTGTTTTCGGAACTTTGGTTTCCACATAATCTTAATTTTGTATTTAAATATATTTATGTGAACACTTACAGGGAGTTAACTTCTAAGCTACCACCCGCAAATGAAGTATAAATATTTTAAGTGCTCGGTCTCGGAATAGAACTTGTTTCGTGCGACGCATCGAACGTGAGACACGTCATTTCTTTGCTAGAGAGCATGATAGTAATATGAGGTTTGCCAGATTAATTAGCTTTTCTATGTCCAGAAGCTGGTATTTGGGTGATTAAAAACAATGAGTTGGTAATTTATTCCATCCAAAAGAAAGTGCCATGAGTGGGAACTTTATTCGGAGAAAAATAAAGACTACTGTGTTATTTCGAGAATTTTATCGAATTTAGGTATCTCGTACTTGCAGCCTACATGGTGTAGTGCATAGGTTCTTAAACTGTGGTCCACGGACCCTTGGGGGTCCGCGTAGCCATTTCCGGGGGTCCTCGAAACAATTTTGACATTAACTTTTTAAAATTCTTCATTAACTTTATTAAATTCTTTTTACTACTATTTTTATTCATTTTATGTTTTTTTATTCTATTATATATATAGTAGCCGTTGTCTCTGTATAACACTTCCGAGCTGTACTCATCTTTCAATTGAAGCCCTCAGTAAACAAACGGCCGGTTAGGCTTAATTTCAATTTCAGATGTGGATCAGAATTTTTTGTTACCTAAAAACTAATATCTCCTCCATCAAATCACGTTTGTTCAGCCTATTTTTCTATAAAACATTCAGAACTAAAAAAATTGGATGTTTTTAGTTGTATATTTAACAGTTTTTAAAAATCTTTACTTTTGCGATGAATTATGAAAGTAAACGAACTTGAATGTGAATGAATCAAGTAGCTCAAGTTTTCATTTCGCGTAGTGAGTTGTAAAAAACTGGATGACAGTCTACTACTCCAATCGCATGAAAAACTAAATAAATAAAAAATAATGAAAGGGTTTGCTTTTACAAGGTGTGGATTAAATGCAATATTGCTAGATAATTCGGGATATTTTTTAAGTCTCATATACTTTTTCCATTATGACACCATTATTAGTATTATGACGTCAAAATGACGGGTTACCTTCTAGTATCCTAATAAAAATGTTCATCTCTATAAATGCGCAAGACCATTTATTAAAATATCCAGCCATACATTTTTACCAATATTTATTACAACGCAGTGCCTTTGAGATTATTGAGCTAGAAATTAAGTCTCAAGAACGACGTAATATGCCTAGGGTTAGGATGGGGGTCCGCAAAAAAAAAAAATGTTGTTCAAGAGGGGGTCCTCGGACTACATAAGTTTAAGAACCCCTGGTGTAGTGTTTAGCATTCTCAGCTGCCACACAGTGGGCTTGGATTCAAATCCCAAATAAGGCTTGATTGTTTCCTTGTCGACCCCTCATAGGGAGCAATACTGGCTCACCTATGTGGTGCTCCCATAATAAAGTAGCCAGTAAAATAGCGGTGAATAATAAAAGGTGATTATCTAATGACAATCTAATGCCTCCACATCAGACTGAAAAAAAAAGCTATCTCGTACCTAATGATACGGATTGACGATTCATATATTTTTTTTTTCGAACGCGGGGGCATTTTGTGGCTAGACATTCGCCTGTATGTACATCGCGATACTGCTGACCATTCATTTAAGGCAGTGGCGTCAAACTCAAAGGCTAACTTGGGCCAAACAAACAAGGTTTAACTATAGGTGGTCCGCAAAAAAAATTCAATATTAATACAAACGTATGTTTATTTACCTAATTACGGTATATTCAACATAAATATACGCATTTTGTTTAATAATAGCAAAAAAAGAGTATAATTAAGAAAACATTTAGCGAATTCTTCCTATATTATTATAATTCTGGGTCGGTATTTTAATATATATTATTGTGTGCCAATATATTGGCTGGGCCGCAAAAATGTTCGTCTCGGGCCGCGAGTTTGACAACCCTGATTTAAGGAGACACCGTATAGGTGGCCAGCGTTACCTCCTACAAGCCGGTCCCGTAATTTTGAACCGAGTCAAGTGATAAGACCAGTACACTTGACCTCGCACCTCCAGAGGTAAATTTGAGAATTTGGAGGACATTGCAGCCACTACAGACTTTTCGTGCCCCAGCCACCTTTAGTGTACATGGCGGTGGATTTGTCAGCGACGAGCACCGAACCAGTGACGTTCAGATCACTGGCTCGATGCTTTGGCCAACTGGGCCAAAAATTGTAGATTTTACTGAAAACCTTTTTATATTTATACGTTTAAAACAAAGTTAATTGTTAATATAATCATATTCGCTAAAAATTCATTACTTCATAACATATGTTTCAATATTGCTGAAAAAAGGTCATCAGCATACGATAATGATATAAACGTTACAGATAAAACTTTCATTGTCACATATTTCTGTCGAATTCCTTTTTACCAAATATTTTGTGTTTTCCCGTAAAATCTGTTGTTCAGTTGCAATAAAATTTAAAATGTATGCTAATATCTAAGTATTCCTACCATCTTAGTCAATAATTTAATGCTGTAACTATTACAACGCAACCAAAATAATAACTAGAATTTTCATACCATAGTCTTGACACCTTATAAGTATAACTTTGCAGGGTTCTTAACTTATATATATATATATATATATATATATATATATATATATATATATATATATATATATATATATATATATATTTACGAGCAAAATGTCATTCTTAGAAAAAATAAAAATGGCAACCATTTAATTAAATCTTGCAATATTCATTTGAAAACTATCAATAAATTGATTTAATAACACGGTTGTATAGCTATTCAAATATTAGCTTTTACTCTGTAACATGCAAATTACAATTTAAATAAAACTTTAGTTTTCATTACCTTTCTTTACAAATTATTAAATTCGCAAAGATTAAATTATAAAACATTTTATAAATAATTTCTTATTTTTATAAAAAAGTTTAGTTTTTAGTCATAACTCTAAGTAATGATACAAATTCCGTCATTAATTTAATAAAATATCACGTTGCTAATTCTATGAAAGATCAATTTATTACTTCAATCCTATTCTAATTTTACCATAGTATTTTGGCTTTTGTTGTTATACAGATACATGTGGCTTGCTATTTACGGATTTTCATAACGTTTTGACAAGCTTCGACAATCTCAAGCTAATATAAATCCCGTATTATAAATTTGCAGGTCAGTAGTTTAAATTCCATAATACTCGTTCAAAGATCATCTCCACAACAGAACACATCAAGTTTTAGTAAACAAAGATAAAATATTTATTACCAGGCCAAATTTCCGCGTAATCTTCTATCCGCTGTTTTTAGTGCCATCTGTCGAACAGATCTGGAAGTCATTGCTGACAACTCCGCTGTTATCTACTTAGCATTCAAAGCAGCGCCGAACTTAACGATAAGCCATTGCTACACCGCACTACGGATAAGTATTTCGGTAAACTGTATTTCATTCTGTAGTTTAAGCATTTGTTTGTGCGGCTTTCAATCTATATGATGGATCTCTAAACTCGTTGCTTCTATTTATTTCAAAGTTAATTAAGCCGAGCGTATCTGGAGTTTTCGGGACTCTTAATGAACAAAAAAAAAACAATATTCCTATTGTTTGAAAGATGCTTCAGAGGGTATTGATAACGCTTCTTATTAAAATTAGATTAGCATTGTAAACAAGGCACTTAAAATCACATTCATCACGCATTTAAAGGTTTCCTTTCTCGTTGTAAAACGGAAAAACGCTTATTAGCTACTTCCTACTTTTGTCAGTCCGGAATATAATCTACAGAACACGTTGTATTTTTTTTTTGTCATTTTGAGTGTTACAGATTTAAACGCTAAAAAAATAGTGTTCAGGCTTCAAAACTGACAAAGTCCGGTTTCTTATTTTTTATTTTTTTTTACGAGCATTCATAAATGATTGAAGATGAAACATAACCAGACTCTTACATGAAATCAATCACATTCTACGAAGGTTTTGAGTTATGCATAAAGGTTAGCAGTCTGAATACTAGTTTCGGAGATTTTAAAACATATTTTTGAAAATTTTCAGAGCTCTCGGGTAATGCTAAGGTTAAGAGGTTCTATATTTATAACGAAATTATTAATTATATTTATATCAAAATTATTAATTTCAATCCGGCATTAAGCATTGATAAATATTACATCCAAATTTACCTTAGGAAATGTTTTGTAGTTAATGCCTTGAATCAGTAGCGTAGCGAGCATAACTGGCGCCCGGGGCACGATATTTTTTTTGGCGCCCCTCATGGTCTTGGGGACCAAAGGGTCCAATTGTCTTAGGTACCATTTGGCGCCCCTCGGCGAGTGGCGCCCGGGGCATGATAGACCCCCTTGCCAACCTCTCGCTACGCCACTGCCTTGAATTAGAAATCTTGAAGTTGAACTGTAGCAGCTGATTAGTAAACATCTATTAGCAGTTTCAGAACAATATCCCCTGGGTGTATTCATTTGCTTCAACTAACCTCACAGTTCTTAAACTCCATTTTACGATGAAAGCAATACTATACTGACTACCGAGTTTCGCTGAAGAACGCTATAAAGACTATGTGAAAGGACTCGAACACGTGTTTCCTAAGTCTCGAATTTTAAACTATCCCAGTAATGTATTTTATAAAATCAAACATATTCCCCTTTTCCATCATATAACTCCTCTCCTCCTAAGATCATTAACACAGAAGATGTTGGCTTTACGTACAATTATTTTGTTTTCTAACAATACAGCAATGCCCCTCCCTATCTCAATGCCTGGTGTTCGCCATTTAAGGGGAAACATCTTAATTTTTTATTTATACAAATTACATAATGATTTTTTCATCATGATTTCATCATTTTTTACATCATGATTTCATCATTTTTTACATAATGATTTTATTTCAATGTTTCTCAACTCAAATGTCGTTATCATATTGAAAAGCACTTTAACAATTAGATATTTTATTTTAAAAATGTAAATTCTAAATCTAATTCATGCCCAGTTTTGTTATATGTAGTTAACCAATGGCTATTTTTCAATTTGTTTTTTACTTATCTCACACATTAGCGTAAAGGGGGTAGGCTCCGATTCGAATTCATTTAAGGCATGGCCGTTCCTGTGGTGTCCCCTCTTAGGAGGTTATGTTAGATTACCTATAAGGGGCTGCCGTAATAAAGAAATCAACCAATTCGCGTTTTGGGATGGGCGAATTTAGAAAATAAAAGTGTCTGCCATGTTAGGAAAAAAAACTTTTTATGCATAGACAGGCTTTAAAATAATTTTTTTTTAAAATTTCGTATTAATCGAAGTTTTTTTAGTAGTTTCATAATAATTTTTTTGATTTATTATAAAAAAGTTTCATAATAATTTTTTTGATTTATTATAAAAAAGTTTCATAAAATTTCTTTTTTAAAAAATGGCAAAATAAATTTTTGGATAATTTTCACCACGGGGAATACATGTTCAAAATTTGTGGTCTTAATAGAACCGGTTTATTGAAAACAGAATAAAATAACGCTATACAAAATTTAACAAAGCTATCGTGCAAGGAATTTCAGATATATCCTATAAAAGAGGCCAATTCATTGAAAGCTCCGATCCGAGATGAAGGCTTAAAGTATAGATAACAGCAGGCTAGACAATGGAAAAGTATACATACACATCACTGTACTGTAGACGCTTAAGGTTTGGGTTATTTGATTCTAAAAACTCCGTGATATGTTTAAGGCAAGAAAAAGAAATTTCTGAATTTTTTAGAATTTTTTGTCTAGGACCTCCCTTAATGGTCCACAACAAAACATTCCCCCCGTCTCATTTTGCTGCTGCTACTACAGTCATGGGAAAATTAATTATCTATTAAAAAATTAATTAAGGGTTAAAAACATCTACTGCTCCTCTGCCTGTGAAATTAGCAGATGGACTACACTGTCTTATAAGTTAGAGAAATTAATTGAATTAAAAGAGAGGGTTGGGGAATTTCTCTATACCCACTAATATAACCCTGAAAGTTAATACTTTAAAAGTACATTTTGGTAACTTTACCAGAAATTTTAAAGAACTGTCTATAGGTCCAAAATTTTCCCCTTTTTACTTATATTAATTTCTACTGATACAGTTTTGAGATATATTTAATGTTTCCATATAATTTGCTTATTCTGTTACATATAAACACACATAACAACTTATTGTGTGGAAAATATTTGAATGATATCAAAACAAAATACCAGAAACGTTGGAGATCTAACAGAGTCAATCATATTTAAGAAACACACAAATGACTCTATCTACTAAAAAATATCGATAACCGATATTTAAACAAAACCAACTATTAATGACTATGATGGTGCTTCTCTCAAAAGTATTAACTACCTATCAAATTTAAAAATTTGATATAAAGTAAAATCACATTTATCTCGTTACTGAAACATGCCTCAAATGACCACACACAGAACTGACAACTCGTCATCTGCTGCTCCTATTATCATCATGTCAACACGATTACGACTTTAAATTTCGTATTTAAAGGATAACATCACCCTATCAAGAATCCATTGAATAAATACTGTAGGCTTTAATTCGAAATGAAACCGAAAGCGTATCTGATGTTGGTTCCTATTTGACCTTCGAGAAAAAAAAAGGCAGGAGGATTTTCTTAACGCAGGATTCGAAGGCTGAAAATTTCAGGAATTATTTAATTATCGACAAAAATTAAAGAATTTTTTACGTAACCAATAGTATTATTGAGTACTTTTAAGGATTTCCTAAAATTTTTTAGGACCGTTGAAAACCGTCAATTAAAGTAATTCACACCTCAATTAATATAATAAAAGATAATAATCTATTATATAGATATTTGCAACTACCCAGAAATAACCACGAAGAACTATGTGGGCGGAGTTTCAGCTCAGTCCGAAAGCCGTGGCCACCAATCTATATATATAAAACAGTTCCGTAACTGACTCATTCATTCACTGACTGACTGACATACAACGCACAGACCAAACCGCTGGACCTAAAGGGCTGAAATTTTGCATGGCGATTCTTCTTATGGTGTAGGGGGGCACTAAGAGAGATTTTTGAAAAATTCTTCTTAGATTTTTTAAATTAAATTTTTAAGCTGTTTTTAAACTTTTTTTACGTTTGCATTTAAAATAATACATTGAGGGTTATAAAATTTATATCACGAGAAAGATCATAAACATTCCTTCAATTTGAAATTTTTTTCGAATTTTTACCCCCATTTCCTGATTTTTGGTGAATTTTTAAAGATTAATTTTTAGAATTTAATTTATTAAATGCTGATCACGTGATTTCTTTTTCTGGTACTTTCAATAAATTTATCGTCACGTGCGTAATAACTAAATAGACAAAAAAATATTTTTTTCTCTTTCTAATGCAGCAGACGATTGGATATTATCCAAAAAAAATAAATATTCCTTATGATTTTTTTATAAATATATATATATAAATATTTTTTTACATCAATTGTATATATTGATCGTCTCATTTATTATAAATATATATATTTATTTTTTTGGCATTAATTGCATAGATTTACCGTTGTATTTAATTTGAATGTACTCCGTAGCGAAGCGCGGGTTTTCAGCTAGTTTAGTATAATTGTTTGATAAATTTGAGTAGATCACAAGTAAGAGAACCATTTATTTTTAAGGATCCCCATTGTGCGGTATATTTAGGGTTTATAGAGATTTTGCACAGCAGAGGAACTGAGGTAATAAGGTATGTTTAGTTGAAGGAATTAGTAAATCAATCTTAATCAATTCCTTCTATGCATTCTCCAATTTATATGGCATTATTAGAGATCATTAATATTCTATGCATCTGCGTAATTTATAACTCAAGAATTCCTTTTTTGTGTGTTATTTTGAGAAGGCATTTTCCTCTTCTCTTCTTCTTATTTTCTTTCTCGAAAACAGCATTTGCCCTCTTTTAAAAATTCTCCGCCATTTTCCACTTTTCATGTGTGAAATGAGGCGAACTGCCCCCAGACTAAAGATAAATTTTCCAGAATGCATAGGGCCCCCAGTTGAAGGAGGGGTGTGCCCCTTCTAACAACCACTTTACCCCACCCCGGGAAGATCAGAATATAAAATGAACTAATGATATAACTGAAAAGATTTTTATTAAGGGCGCGGGGGCCCAGTTGGTAAGAACAGCGCGCCATTGACCTGAACGTCCCTGGTTTCGATGCTCGTCGCTGCAAATCAACCGCCGTGTTCTCTAATGGTGGCCGGGGCACGTAAAATAGGTCATGGCTGCAATGTCCTCCAAGTTCTCAAATTTACCTCTGGAGGTGTGGAGTCAAGTGTTCCGGTCTCGTCACTTGACTCGGTTAAAAATTACGGGACCAGTCATTTAGCCCAGTCGGACTCCGACCCTTGTGGTGCTAATTCAAAAAGGAGCCGCCCCTTTCAGCCCAATATCCTATTAGAACCTGGTAAATGGAACCTCCAACCAGGCGGCTTTAGCAACAACAACATATTTTTAATGTATTTATATTCATTCTTTTCTCATTAAAAGTTTATGGTATAGCGATCAAACTTTCCCCTTGTACATTTCCTCTTAAAAGGGATCACATCCATAAGAATTGTAGATTGTTAATAATCATATTTTTAAAAAAAATTTAGGAAAAGCGCAACCCTGAAAGAACTTGAAATTGACAACTCTCCTAACTCAATCACCTGTACACTATTTAATATTGATTTTTGCATGACTTGAAAGCAAACGCAAAATTCATGCATTTTTAAAAATTTTATCAAGCAGCAATGAAATTGAAATTATTCTTCAGTATAATTTTCAAGTGTGGGAAACGACATTATAGCTATGATTAAATGAATTTGAAAAGGAAACAACAAGGTAAAGAAAAAGTAATCTCCAAAATATACTTCATGTTTCTTTAATGAAACGTTATAATAGTCAGAAAATTATACATTCATAATTAATATTCCTCTAGTCTACATTTTTTCACAATTAACTCCCAACCACAGATATATTTATGCAGAAATTTTACACGTGCACTATTTGGTAAGAGATTGGATTGCTTCTAAAGTTGTACCATCTCGTGACTTCAATTGTCGTCGTTGTTTCCCGTTCGTTTAAAGAAAAGGGTTTTTATTTTCCACTTTCGAACCGTCCTTAGAATACTTATAAGGAAGTTTTGTTAATATTTCATAGAAATAGGAGGGAGAAAAATGAACTTTAATCTGGACGTGTAAGCATTTTTTTAGCAGTATGTTTTTTAACTGGCTTTTACAGTTTTAAAAGAATTCACCGATTCCTTTCAATTTAAAAAAACAATACATCAATCAAAATGGTTGGTCCATTGATCCTGTTTTTCTTCTAACTAGCGGCTGCTATACCAGCATGGTCGCTTTTAGTTTTGTATTTTCTTTTTCAAAACAACTCAACTGAAAGTAACCTATGTAAGGAATGTTAAGATTACCTGCCATCAAAAATATTCGTTGTTAAGAGGTAGTGGGAACTCAGCCAAAAAATTTATAATCATTGCTAAATTCACTATAAGGCTGATTCTAAAATATAGTAATTAAAATATGTGAATTTCCCTTACTTCAGAACGGAGTTAAAGATAAGACGGAGAAACTCAACACCAAGGGTTATAAAAGTTACTCCCCTCTCTGTTTGTACAAATTTTCAAAATTAAGATATCTACTCTTTATCATTACATCAAATAAGAAGTTGTTGGGAAAATTTCTTCACTTATAAAATGGAGTAAAATTTCAGCAAGTACTAAAATATGGTGTGGATTACATGACTCTCTGTATGTACTATTGTTCATAATTCAGATATCTACACTTAATCATACCAAATAATAAATTGTTGGGAAAATTTCATCACTTATGAAATGGAATAAAAATTCAGCAAGTACTAAAATATGGTGTAGGTTACATCACTCTCTGTATTTACTATTGTTTGTACTATTGTTCGCAATTCAGATATCTCCACTTAATCATATCAAATGAATAAATTAAAATTATTCACGAGTAAAATACAGCAATTAAATTGAACCAAAGTACGTGCTATCGTCGAGTCACTACACACACGTTGTTGCAAATTGCGGACGGCCGCTAATGTTTACATCCGGTAATTCCAGCCGTTGCCATTCGAAGTGTAGAAATATCGTCGATTTTTGTGCAGCATACCTACGCGTTTTTTATATATATATAGATGATTTACGAAATCCATTTATTACGAAGCTGAAGCTATTTTTTAGCCCCCTATAGAGTTTCTATGCTCACTTCTACCCAGACTTGGGTGTATATAATTTGAAGTGGCACTCTATTTGAATTTGAAGCAAACACAGTTTATACATGAAACAATGTTTATTGAATTCATTGCACATATAATTGGCTTTTACAGCAATAAGCATGCGTACTACTTGTACGGAATGTATAAACACAGCTTTCAAGAACAATATATTTTTATACTCACGAACAGTAAGTCAAACCAGCAGTACTGCCATGTAAACTTCTGGCCCGCTAAGCACTAGCGCAGGATAACACCTTTTCAACCTTAACAACCTCCCCTTTTTTCTTAATGACGCTGCGTGGTATTTATACTAAGCGCGTATGCCGAAATTAGCATATCTAAAGCAGCTTCTTTAATTCACTCAAAAGTTCGATTCTTGGGAATCGAATCTTGTGTATACCTTACACCCCTATATGAGATTAAGAGCCCCCCACCCCCTCCCCCCGCCCTATCGTTCTTGGCTGAAAACGGCTCTCATTCTGCATGGACGAACTTACACTAAAAACTCATCAAACCATGGCCATTACTTAAATTATTGGCAGAAAGTTATCGTAGCAGAAACACACAGCTTCTTAAAATGCATGATAAAAATTATTAAAAAATTTAATAGCAATTTTAAATCCTGAATAAGCTATATTAATAAACTATTAATAAACTATTTATTTTATTGATTTATATTAATAAACTATTTATTAATAGTTTATTAACACATAATTATTGTTATCAAAATGGGTGATTCATTGCTCCTGTTTTTCCTCTAATGATTTACGAAATCCATTTATTACGAAGCTGAAGCTATTTTTTAGCCCCCAATAAGAGATTAAAAGCCCCCCCCCCCCCCACCTATAATTCTTGGCTGGCAACAGCTTTGATTCTGCATGGACGAACTTACACTTAAAAACTCATGAAATCATGTCATAACTTAAATTATTGGCAGAAAGTTATCGAAGCAGAAAAACACAGCTTCTTAAAACGCATGATGAAAATTAATTTATTAAAATTTTAATAACAATTTTAAATCCTGAATAAGTTAATTAATAGTTTATTAATAAATAATAATTAATAATAATATTAATTTTAATTCCGGGTTTTAAGCAGTTGTGTGTTCTTTCCATACACGGCTTACTTGCCATACAATTTATTGTATTACACGGCTGTCACTTGGGTAAAAAAGCTTGTACTTCAAAAGCAATTTTTCTGTTATCCTCTGCACTCCGCGGATATCTTCCGAATTGATCAAAACTCCTATCAAATTCCGAGAGAAAGCGAAAATCCTGTGGCATTACGAAACGTACCTCCAAATAAGCGAGGCGAATTTGCCAGCACATCCCCCGGAGTTCTGCCTGAATGAAAATATGGGTTTCTTGAAAGAGTAAACTGCCTGCTTCATTTGTTACCCAGTAGCCTAATACCGGGTCGAACTTGCATCTTGAAATAGAGCAAGCATCCTCTTACGTGCTTCGAAGAGAGTGGTCCACTTACTCTCTGTTACAGGCTGCTTTTGACCCGCGTAGCACAAAAAAACGACTGTTTGCGTTGAAACCGAGAAAAATGTTTGCACTTAGGGCACAACACGTTTTTCAAAATAGCGTTAGTGGGAGCTGAAGAGTGAAGGTTCTTAAAAAAATTCTTGAATATTTCCGGTCGTGTTGTGCTGGGAGAATCTGATAATCGTGAGATGAGTGTTTAGTAAACGTATTAATTAGAATACCAAATCATAAAATTAAAAAGTTTAACGCAAAAATAAGCTTTCCTTACAAATGAAAAGTACCATAATAAATACAGTCGAACCTCCATATATCGAACTTCCCTATATCGAAATTTTCTATATATCGAACTCTTAGCAAATCTCCATGTTCATTACATAGAAAAATTGTTTCTATATATCGAAATTTTTTTCAAGACAAATTGGGAGATTTTATTCCACTTTAGAATAAAATTTAACAATTTTTGGCATTTGAAACAATACGCCGTGGACTTCAATTCGCGGAAAGTGTCCCTGATGAAGTTTTTAGTGGACTGAATAAATACGAACATTTCTTTGAACTTTCCGCAAAACTAACTCTTCAGCAAGATATTCATAGTTTTTTTTTTAAGAATGTAACTGTTATCATTGTAACCACTGTCTGCATTATTGTTTTTTAATGATATGTAGTAATCAATAAATCTTTCATATTAATACATTTTTTAGTTATTAACTTTCATTTAATGGGATTCGCATATAAATTAGAAATGGAGTTTCGTGTACGGAAATTAACTTTAATTTTTTTGTAGGAGAATTATGATAAGACTAAGCTCAATTCTATATATCGAAATTTCTATATATCGAATTTTTTTCGCGCAATTTGCTACTTCGATATATGGAGGTTTGACTGTACTTATCTTACTGTGTGATTTCTGATTTAATTTATTTATACTGACTAAAAGAGTTTTTCGTAAATTACAGTAATTTTCGTAATTAGTGGTCTTCAAACTCTTTTTAGATTGTGCACCTTGGTTACGACTAAGAGTCTATAATATGCTATAACAGAAGAGTCTATAATAGAAATTTCCCTAATTACAGGTATTAAAAAGCTTATATGACTCTTTAGAAAACTAATGGGCCATTGTTTAGGATATTAGAATGAAACTGTGGTAAAAATATTTCAAACACAACAGAAGCACGAGTAGATTAAAGAACTTTATTTTTGTTACTATATAAATAGACGACGATACTGCATTTACAATCAGGCTGCTCTGGTTTGTACTTCTACTTGGCAGAAAATAAAAAAACTTTGATTAATTTTTATATTAAAAGTGTCAGGAAAAAAGTATAGCCCGAAAAGTAAAGTTTGAAAATTACCGAATAAGACATTTTTAGAAAGTTGCCGTTGTTACTATCGTAAATACATTTTACGACGAACTGCATATTTCATTCCATCAACGTAGAGTACCGATTTATCTTATCCTTTTTTTTTATGTAAATACATTTACAGACAACTCAACACTATTCAACTAATGAAGATTAATAACACTATTCTACTAATATTATACAAATAACGTAGCTGAGAATATGTGCAATATGGATTCTGAAAAACTGATTTTGTATATACATATATACATATATATCTACTTACCTATCTATCTACCTATATATATATATACATATATATATATATATATATATATATATATATATATATATATATATATATATATATATATATATATATATATATATGAAATGACCCGAATTGGGTCATATCTTGAAACACAATCGAGGCCGAAATTAAATACAATTCCAAATAATAACGAATAATTGAAGTTTATTCCATGAAAACAGCATCATGTTACTCGCATTGAAGCCAACCCGCGTCGCACGTAAGAGCGCCAAAATACAATTTGCTCAGAGAGGTTACCAGAATTAGCGGAGGAAGTTAGTGTGTGAAAAGGCGAGGCATTTTCGCCAAAGAGTAGAAAAAGGGGTTACCAGAACAGAGAAAAAGTCCAGAATGGACGATTATAGGTTGTTAGCAATATTATCACACACACACACACACACACACACACATATATATATATATATATATATATATATATATATATATAATATATATATATATATATATATATATATATACATATATTTATATATATATATATATATATATATATATATATATATATATATATATATATATATATATATATATATAGTATATATATATATGTATATATATATATATATATATATATATATATATATATATATATATATATATATATATATATATATATATATATATATATATATATATATGTATATATATATATGTATATATATATATATATATATATATATATATATATATATATATATATATATATATATATATATATATATATATGCATATTTTGGAAACTTAGTTTAGCTTGAACGTTGAGTTGGCAAAGTTAGAACAAACCCATTTCCTTGTTATCCAATTGCCCTTTGAACTCTTTTAAGCAAGCATTTCTAATCGTTCTTAATGACACAAAAGTGATGCTTAAACTTCTTGATATTTACCACAATGATGTTTTCAAATTTTTATTTAACGATTAAAAATTGTCACTTCAGTAAAACTTTACTTTTTTTCTTTAATAAATGATTTTTACTTTCGTGTGATTTTTACTTAAGATGTGAACAAGACAGCTGTTTCCGGGGTCCCTTTTGCTTTATTAATTGGAACAAACACTGATTTTATATAAGTGATCTGATATAAGTCGCCTTGCGCCATAAACACAGAGTAATTGATATTTCTAGCAAAATAGCTCTTATGCCCTAATCTCTTACTTTCGACATCTAATCTTTCCCCGCTTTATTTCTTTTAAAGATTTTCAATTTCACTCGGCGAGAGCCGATTTTCAATTTGCTCCTTAATAACAGATTTGCTGCGAAGGGCAAAAAACTAATCTGGAGGTTTCAATTCTTTAAGAGAACCAATAAACGCGATGACAAATATTTCCTCCGCAGATAAAATATCTCGAATCGTTTCCATGGTTACGAGTTTAAGTTTTAATTTAATTCCTTACTGGACAGAAAATAGTATCGGTTACAAATGTTAGAAGAGGTCTTATGATGAGAAAAATACTTTTCTTGTCAATTCATCTTTTTTTTTCTCCAACGAAAAATATATACATTTCAGAGTATCTCTATTACAAAAGAATTCTTCAACCACTTCTTTCTCTCATCTTGGCATATGAGGCATAAAGTTTTTCCGGTCACTCAGAAATTTTTATACATCAAATTGCCGCATCTTTTTCCATCTTAGCTTTCCTAATACTTTTCGGGTATATTAATATATGACATTTTGGAAAAAATATAGATACATTCATTGTTAAATTTCCCTATTCTGAAAAATAGTTTTTTTACAGATATTATGAAAGGAAAGCATATCTTATATCATCTTTGTATAATTAATGGCCTTTCAGGAGGTGATATATTCCTACCCTTAAATACTTACGAAAAAATTTTAGAAATTGTAATTTTAAGGAAAACGTTCTATAATTTTAATTGAAGGTTTCTCTTTTAATAGAAATAGTACTGCTTTCATTTGGGGCGCTAATATCAGAGAATTTCCTATTATTCTAATTCTGAATTATCTATATATATAAAACAGTTCCGTGACTGACTGGCAGATAACACACAGACCAAACCGCAGGACCTAAAGGGCTGAAATTCTGCATGGCGATTCTTCTTATAGTGTACGGGTGCACTGAGCAAGATTTTTGAAAAATTCTTCTTAGATTTTTTTAAATTAAATTTTTAAGTTGTTTCTGTAAACTTTTTTTTTTAAGTTTGCATTTAAAATAATAATCTGAGAGTTATAAAATTTATATCATATTTAAGATCATAAAAATTCCTTTAAAATGAAATCTTTTTCGAATCTTTACTTCCCTTTTCTGATTTTTGGTGAAGTTTTAAAGATTAATTTTTAAAATTTAATTTATTAAATGCTGATCGCATGGTTTCTTTTCTTTTT
>OU015496.1:189479050-189534050 GCA_907164885.2 Dolomedes plantarius
TATATATGTATGTATATATATATATATATATATATATATATATATATATATATATATATATATATATATATATATATATATATATATATATATATATATATATATGGGCTGTTAAAAAATATATAATGAATATTGATGAAAAAGAAATCAGCAACTTCGGGAATATAATTAACTAAGAAATACTGTCGGACAACACTTTGCGACGTTATGATCAAAAGAGTTGCATCATCTGTGTTGTCCTTAAAAGAAACTGGTGAGAATGTGTTAAAATGCGATTATAATAAATGCGATGATCAATGTATACAATTGATGTAATATATATATCTATCTATATATATATATATTTATAAAAAAATCGTAAGGGATACGCATTTTTTTTTGGATAATATCCAATCGTCTGCTGCATTAGAAAGAAACAATTTTTTTGTCTATTTAGTTGTTACGCACGTGACGATAAATTTATCTAAAGTGCGAGAAAAAGAAATCACGTGATCAGCATTTAATAAATTAAATTCTGCAAATTAATCTTTAAAAATTCACCAAAAATCATAAAATCGAGGTAAAGATTCGAAAAAAATTTCATTTTAAAGTAATTTTTATGATCTTTCTCGTGATATAAATTTTTTAGCCTTCAAATTATTATTTTAAATGCAAACTTAAAAAAAGTTACAAAATCAGTTTAAAAATTTAATTTAAAAAAATCTAAGAAGAATTTTTCTAAAATCTTTCTTAGTGCCCCCCTACACAATAAGAAGAATCGCCATGCAAAATTTCAGCCCTTTAGGTCCAGCGGTTTGGTCTGTGCGTTGTATGTCAGTCAGTCAGTCAGTGAATGAATGAGTCAGTTACGGAACTGTTTTATATATATAGATATGCATAATGACCTTTATATAAAGTTCCACGTTACGGGCGAAATCCTTATAAAATATGTATATTATAAAAATAATAAAATTTTCTACTAAAGACCCCCTTAGCCACTCTACCTTGAAAATCAGAAAGCCACTACTGACACTGTAACCGTATTTAGAACTCCCGTACAAAACACGAGAAGGTAAAAAAAATATCCTTTGAGGTATTATTTAGAATCCAATCAATAGGCAACACAAAGTCCGTAATTAACGCCAAGGAATCCCAACCCATTTAATTAGAAACCACCCAAGCATTTACATACCTAATCAGATGCCAAACACAACAAAGATTTTGGTTTCTGTTCCCTTTTTCAGCCGTAAAAATCGCTTGCTTGCATACAGAGGGAAGAACACTCTGCATCTAATTTGTTCCCTCTCCTCGTCGCAGGAGCTATTTTGAATCGTCACAGTGGGCTGGTCGGGGAACTGAATGGGAACTAATTGTGCAAGCGTGGGTCAAGTTTTATCACTGGTGTTGGCTAGTGGTCAAGCGTGCGTTGCACTTCAAGGTACGGCATACGACTCACGCACGCACATGCGTTAATCAAGCTAATAGATGTGGTAGATACATACATTTTAATGGACGTGGCTGAATATTGTTTGCATGATCTTTTTGGCCTTAAACGTAAGCTGCATTGGAAATGGTCGTTTAATAGTTTATGCATTTGATTTTTTTCTCTTTATTTTATCACTTGTACACTGCGTTAGGACTGCTTATCCGATAGTTTGTACATTTGACTTTTTGACTTATTTCACCTCGCACATACTCTCCATCAGAAGAGTTTACCCATTAGACGCTTTAGACTTATCCATTGGACATCTGTGCATTAGACGTTTTTCCTTTTATTTTTTTTCCTTTTACTTATTTAACCTCTTTTCCTGAATTAAAAATGTTTATCCAATGGCTAATGCATTTGAATTTTTCCTTTACCGTTCGTACATCTTAAATATTTTGCATTTACATAACCTACGCTAAAAATGTTAATAATTTCCTTCATTTGATGTTTTTTATTTTACTGAGTACTTACCTACTCATAGAAATGTTCATAAAATAGTTTGTGCATTTAACGTTTTTTGATTTATATGCACATTTTTATAACTAGCACTAAAAATGTTAATCCAATTATTTCATGCATATGACGATATTCGTTTTATATAACTCCTTACATATAAAGCACACATCCAGTAGTGTATGATTTGACGTTTATCATCTTATTTTAGCAATTAATTCGTCTATATTAGAAATGCTAATTAAATAGTTTTTGAATTTTTCACTTTTCACTTCCCTTTAGCACTTATATTTTGCATTAGAAATGTTCATTCAATAGTTAATGCATCTTATTTTAGCAATTAATTCGTCTGGATAAGAAATGCTAATTAAATAGTTCTTGAATTTTTCACTTTTCACTTCCTTTTAGCACTTATATTTTGCATTAGAAATGTTCATTCAATAGTTAATGTATTTTACATTTTTGTTTTCTTTGAGCACTTACATAGTCTGAATTAGAAATGTTCAATCAATAGTTTTATGCATTTGACATTTAAAAAAAATATTAGAATTTTTACGGATAGTAGCATTAGAAAATATCACTCTTCAATTTCATGCATATAACATGCTAAAAAATTTTAAACATGTACAAAAACTTCATCAAATATGCCCATTTTAAAACTAAACGTTTCGAGTATTTTTAAACGTTTACTGGCATTACACACTGACCATATTAAAAAAGGTTTGTCGAAAAGTATATGCTTTTAGTGTTTTTCCTCTTATTTTAGAACATAAACGGACTGCACATAAAATAATCATTAAAAAATATTATGCATTTGGAAAAAAATTATCGCAATATTTCAATCTTTCTCAAAGAATTTATTAGAACTGATAATTTTGTCTTATTTATTCCTTTGACGAGTAAAACATTTTTAAGCTTTAATTGAAAGATAAATTCCAATTTGCACTGAATTTATCCCTATAATTTCTTACTGAAATTACGCTACTTGCATGTCAGTTTAGTAAAAAACAAATAAGTAATTATATACACTATTAGGGATAATTATAACCTGGTGAATTACTGAGTTCCATTTTTACAAAAATGTTTGATAATTGGAAAAGTGTATTTATTCCAAAATGCTGTCAATAATTATCTTATTTAATGGACGAAATTTATTTTAATTACCCATATATAGTGTAGAAATTTACAACAACAATTTCAATCTTTTTTTTTTTGTGGGTGTTTGAATTGTACAGGTGACTTTCCACCGACTGAAAAATTTCAACCTACGAATATTTTAAAATATTGTTAGTAGAGGCATATGCCATTACCATAAATTGTGACTTAATTAGAGAGCAGAAGGAAATTTCTCTCCTAAGTTACTGACGCCATTAAACACACTTAGAAATATAATCAAGAAGATCTGAAGCATATATATTGCCAGCCCTTATTGCGATCTCCAAACGAAGAAGAAATTAGGAGCCAAACACTAATTGGGGCGTTTTAAGTTTTTTTTGCTTTTTTTAACAATTACCCTTTTCCAGAGATCCTTGCACTTGGGTACATTTCATGGTCGAGCTGCCGATTTGCTGTTGACCGTTATTCCCTCATCAACAGGAAAACGAGTTATTTGCTATTTAAAGAAACTGTTAAAGTCAGATTCTTTTTCTTTATGCCGATACAGTATGAGTTATTTATAAGTTCACTGGGGATGACGGATTCGGAAAAATTTACACCACAGTTTCCTTCAGGACAGAATGTTATTAGATTCTTGTATTTTTTTTCTCATATTAAGTGATTTTTAGTGGAGAGAAAGAAGGCTAAAAATATGACCCGGGATAGGGAGTTCAAGACTGATTAAAACGAAGATAATGGGAATTTCGTGAGCGATACTACAGCATTGCGAGTTACTTTGGAAGATCCTTAAAGCTGTTGAGTACGAACCCTTTTGGATTCGCCCACCTCAGTGTTAACGTATGAAGAAATTTTGTCCACTATTTACAGCTACATAAATGCTAAAAATGCTATTTTTAGACAGCCTTAACTTTTCTGCACCCTTGCAACAGGATTCATTTTATAAATTTCGTCGACCAAAGGAAATTATGAGCGTTTAAAATAAAATATACCAAATTTTTTTCTCCGAATAATTTAAATTTCAAAATATTATTTGCATTTTTTTAAAACGAAAAATGCCCCAAGGTGTAAAATTCCTTTCTCTATATGGAGTACAAATTTAAAAAAATCTTTAAATCCAAGTCGGCAATCCTTGGACACATTTTTTCCATAGGTTGACGTTGAGGTAAGTGAATCAAATAGGTTTAGTACCCAGCAGCCATAAGTTTTTATAGTATAACTAGTAGGTAGCCCGTCATTTTGACGTTATAATGGAAAAAGTATATGAAAGTTAAAAAATATCCCGAATTATCTAAAATATTGCATTTAATCGACACCTTGTAAAAACAAACCCTTTCATTATTTTTTATTTATTTAGTTTTTCACGCGATTGGAGTAGTAGACTGCCATCCAACCCGTCATTTTGACGTCATAATACTAAAAATGACGTCATAATGGAAAAAGTATATGAAAGTTAAAAAATTTTTACAGTTCACTTCACGATTCATTCACATTCAAGTTTATTTACTTTCAGAATTCATCGCAAAAGTAAACAGATTTTTAAAAACTGTTAAATATACAGCTAAAAACATCCAATTTTTTTTAGTTCTGAATGTTTTATAGAAAAATAGGCTGAACAAATGTGATTTGATGGAGAAGATATTTGTGTTTAGGTAAGAAAAAATTCTGATCCACATCTGAAATTGAAATTAAGCCTATTTGGCGGTTTGTTTACTGAGGGCTTCAATTGAAAGATGAGTACAGCCCGGAAGTGTCATACAGAGACAACTGCTATTATATATAGGATTTTTAATACATCCTAACTGACGCCAACTGTTTAAGGACTGACGCCAGCTGTTTACTTTCTACAAAAAATTCGCTCTAGAGAAATGTCAACTTTTTAAACATGCGATCATATGTCCTTAAACCAAAAGATTTCGAAGAGGTTCTTTATTTCCAGCCGAAATTAAGAGATGAGGCTGAAGAGATAAGAGATGGAAGAAATTAATTTTCATCTCTTCTTAAGTGCTAATAATGGAGAGGGGGTGTTCTATCAAGATAACTAGCCCTTAGCTGCAAAGATTGTCTCAGATGGGACAAAACTAGCATTTAACCTTTGCTGACGACTTTCTGGAAATTGACCCCAAAAGCGACCGCAGACTGAACTTCAAAAGAGGCTTGAAAAAATTGCTGGAAACCGTGCAAAATTAAAGACGGATGTGCTTAAGGGAATGATATCCAACATTTTGTAATTGGAAAGGCACCATAGAGAATACTCCAACACAGAAAGGGCTATCATAAACTGCGATACGTATAAACCAGATGTGTAGAACTTACTGTTTAACTAGTTAAAAACACATAATATCAAAATTTATAATTCTGATAATAAGAGATTATAATTCCTTTTGATAATAACTTACAGGGATATTATGTCTTTTGATAATAAAATGTTATAAATCTCCTTTCATATATAATAGTGCTAAAAGTTAAACCGAATAACATAGATTATAATGCATTTGTAAAAAAAAGTGGTTAAACTTGATAACAGAAATCATGAAATATTTTATTATATAGATGACTTGTTTTATTTATTTGATGACCCAAAATAAATCGATTCAATGTAAAACATAAATATCATAAAACTCGACGGCGTATATGCGGGTGGACTATGCAAAATGAAACGGCAGTTTTTGCTTAATATTCCTCCGTGCTTCTTGTACAGAAATATTTTCCCTAAGAGCGTTTGATCTATATCACAGGAAAAGCATGTTCGGTAATTTTCTTCGCTTAAAACATTTTTCTAAACCCTTTTTACTTACATCTGAACTTTTGACACTATTTTTAAAAAATGAAATTTTTCGTTTCCACATTTTCAAATTATCTTTGACAGCTGCTGCTGAAAACTTTGAAAAATAAAACCCATTCAAAAAAAAAAAAATTCCATTTGTCATACATTTAAGGGAAAAAATTGTCCTCTTTTTTTTCAAAGAGTTATAAACTGTGGGTCGATAAATCATCGCTAACTTCAATAAAAATAGAAAAATCCCCGTGATTTCTTTTCCTACCACTTTACAAACTACCGTGTACTTTTCGAGTCGAGAAAAATTGCCCGTATCTTTTTCGGCACATAATTTTCCGCACTGTTTGCTTCTCTTAAAACTCAGATAATTTGCTCCTCTTATATGATTTCGGAATTCCCGGACGTTTCTTGCAGCAGCGCGCTGGAAGTATGATAAATGACAAAAATGGATTTTAAAAGTTTAAAGTGTTTTGCAGGGAAAAATAAAGCATGCGTGATGCAAGTATTTGCTACAAACTTCGTTTGATAGGGTTAAAAATATTGATGTTTTGAGGAAAAAAATTTGATTTTTATTATATTTATAGTATCCTATGCCCGAAGAATGAAGAAAAAAATGTATAAAAGAAATTTTCTTCGTAGTGGTTAGTTCAGCGTTTAGGAACAATTTTCCAGTTACCTGCTTCTTTAAGTTTTAAAAGAAAAATATGAAGGTCTATTTGATATTTTCCTTATCTGTGTATACTATGTCAATGATGCGTTTCATCAAGAAAGCTCATTTAGGTTGAAATTTTGTTTTCATTCTCTTACATTCAGCCTTTATTACGTGGACCTTTGAGCAAATCTTTATTGTAATATTGATTGTGTTATTGTAAAAAAATACATTTCTGTAGAATAATAGTACCAAAATAGATTTTTTTTCAAGTAAAAAAGGTACTTTTCCGTTAGACGAGCACAAGTTATATATCGCCAAATATGGCTCTTAGGTCACATTTTCATTAAGGGGACAGTGGACCTTCAAACCTAACTTTTTTGTTTTGAATGGATTTGCTTGAAATTTGAATATGTGATTAGTACCATAGATATGTAAAAGTGGTTAAAATTTAATCATGAAATATTAATAATTTATAAATTGTGAATAATTAATTATATCAAAAACTGGCATAATTAAAAATGTTCCATACGCATTTCTTTTGCATATAATATAGTAATTTTTATTTACAGGATACCTTATAGAACTAACAATGAAACTTATTGCTTATTTTAAGCATTCATTAAAAATATAAAGAGAAAAATATAATAATACTGAAAACACCCTTTTTATTACGCTAAATACCTATAAATCATCTTTTCAAGTACAAAATTTATAAATTCTGAGCTACGAAGCATAATTATTTTCAATAAGATTTATTTGATATACAGTTAAGTATAAAAACTTACATTTCAAAGCAATACGATAATTAGAAATGCGCCCGGAGCAGTTTGAATATTCGTATGACATGAAAATTTTTATTTTGAGAAAAATACATTTAAAGTTATTGCTATTAGTAACCACATAATATCTAAATTAAATACAAATTCCTATAACTAGGAAAGTAATCACGGAAATTAAAAATTCTTTTGCAACACATTCCTACTCGTCCGTAGTTTCACAATTCAATAAAATTTTTAAAAAATCGAATTTTTGGACAAATTTCACAATTTTGAAAGTCCACTGTCCCCTTAAGTCACATTTTGTTTAATTAACTGTAACTCCCGTGATACGCATATGTGAAAGAACAAAATATAAACGAAAGAATTCATTTTGTTCTTTAAGTAAATAATTAGTTAGGAGGCCAAAAATATTTAATGTCCTTCAAGATGTCTTCAAAAGGAACCTCTTTTTGTCGTCGCCTAAGAAATTCGCCAGTACGATTGCAAATGGTGGAGTGCCGTTCCTCAGTGTTTTTTTTATGTCGCCACACGGTGCTTCATCGCAAACTTCTCAATCTTTTGCGCGATTGTGAAGAAAGCTAATAAAGTTTGTGGTTAATTTGTTTCCAATTTTTATTCATGTGAATTTAGGGGTTATATAGCTGGGTCTCTGAACTTAATCGTGTTTTTTCACATGATTCATACTCTTGGAACTATCATTTTTTTCCAACGTTTCGTGTGTGACAATGCTTCTTCAAAATTTAGTCCATCTATTACCTATTAAGCTGATTTCCTAGGGTTGTTATGTTGGCGACTTTTCATACGCGCCAATGGCGATACTTAATAGGGCGAACGCCAAATGCACCCGGCTAACGGAAAAGTACCGTAAAAAATCATTTATGAAGTTTCTAGGAAATAAGTAATAAAGTTAAGTGTAGTAATAAACTTTAAATCTGTTTTTCTCACAACAGATTTTTCAAGGTATTTAGATTTTTTTAAATGCTCCCTGCGACTTAATTTTTGTTCAAAATTCATGAAATTGATGAGGAAGAATCCAGATACTGTTTACAAAGAAACTGGGTATGCGTTTTACAATTCGACTTCATTAAGGTAATTAAATTTGATTTATAACTTATTAAAAGGTAAAATTTTGATGAAAATCGAGATGGAATTCAGAAAAAAAATTTCTCAAAAATTAACTGCTCAAGGGATAAAATTATTGATACCCAGATTTATTTGTAATACAGTTTTAAGTGCTTAAAATGCAAAAATCGAGGAAATCTCTCTATTATAAAAAAAGTAACTGGCGCCGCCGCTGTCAAAAACTTGTCACGCTATCTCCTCCGAAACCGCTGGGGGTATGGGGTCGACACCGATACCAATAGATGCAGAAAAATGCGGGGAAGAAAGTAAGACATGTCTCATCTTCGTCGGACTTTAAGTTTTCTTTATTTTATGTTTTGTGGAAAAATATTGACTTTTACATTTTCAGATTACGATAACTCGCCAAAAATTAATCATAGAATTTTGATCTTTTTACAATCTAAGACTACAGACATTTCTCCTTCAAACAAGACCTCATTTGTATAAAAATAATTTAAAACAGACTGATATTTTCATCAAAATATTAAACCCACTTTTTCGAGAAATATCGTCACATATGTGGATGTAATATGGATGCTCCTCGAGTTTATCTTACAAAGAAAATATTTACGTCATCTGGAAGATGAAAGCTTTGTCATTCATATGAACCTCATTTAAAGTCTCTATCTTAAAATTTCGATTTTTAATTGAATTTTAAAGCTGAAACAGTGATTCAACAGTGATTCCCCTTCGCATAAGGGTGACTGACAACAGTAAATGGCTGTTACATTGCCCGAGAATCACCCATATGTGTCTCGCTATTAGCCATAACAGAGGAGCGAGCGTAGCGAGCCTAGGGGCAAAGCCCCTAGTGTCTCAAAAATTAAGTCGCCAGGAGCATTTTAAAAATTTTTATATAAATTTTAAATTTTTTGAAAATTTTTAAAAATATAATAAAATTGGAAATTTCTTTTAAGGTGTTTTACATATTTATTGTAAATTGTATATATGTACAAAATTTCATATCTTTATGATAAAAAGTAAGAAAAATCGTCCACCGTTCCCTTAAGGTTTGAAAGAAAATATAACACAATTCAAAGCAAGATGCAAGTTAACGTTTTGTTCCTTATTTAACAAGAACCCTTTAAGCACTGAATATATTTTTATGTTATTTACTAAGAAAAAAAAACTAACTAAAATTACTATCCTAGTCAATTTATATTTTTAGCTCTGGATTTAAAAGTTTCTGCTGCAAAACTGCATGAACTTTATTGTCAGAACTAAATTTTTTATAGTTCTATGAATACTTAACTCTCCCGTAACCACGTAGGCCAGCAATCATTGCTAAATCTATGATATCTACGGTAGGGATCTTGCAGATTCCACGACTGAAGGCTGCCTCAGTAAATTCATCCGCTGACGCGGGCTATATGTCAGAGGAATGAATTGCCGATAGCGTATTCGGTAGCAATGCACTAAGTAATGCATGAAACAGAAAAAAAAATGCAGCAGTTGAATATAACTGTATAATAGGAAAATTTATTGTCCATGACGTAATCACATTGCAGAGGGATGTATGTCATTGCAGACTATGATAACTTTTGATTCGAATAAAGCCACATAATCAGGGATCATCTGCGATTTGCAAAGTTTCCCTCTCACGATTTCTTTTTTTTTTCTTTTTTTTTTTTGTCAAAAAATATTTTTGTTTTTTGATTTATGTTTTTCGTGAAAGCACTAATATCTTCTATACAGTTCTAGTTTTGGATTTCTTTTTATATATTCCGAACATAAGTGCCAACATCTGTACCAATCTATAATTTAGTGTCACGTAATATTTAAACTTGTTTATCTACACGGTTGAAAATCCTGGAAGTCCATCGAACCTTTCGCACGTATGAGTACGTGAAAATCGATAATCGATTATATATATATATATATATATATATATATATATATATATATATATATATATATATACACACATATATATATGAGGCGTTGAAAGGCAAAGTGGTGTAAGTCACATTTTCAACTTTTTTCATTTGGGGACAAATATGTAATCTCCATGTTCAATTTACAGTGGAATTGTAAATAGTTATTATTTGCAATATTGTAATAATTGTTATAAATTATAATTTGTTCAATTTATGGTGGAATTTTTTGTAGTTTTTGCAGTTAAACTCTTTTGACTTACACCACTTGACTTACTGACTTACACCACTTTGCCTTTCACCGCCTCATATCTATATTTATATATATATATATATATATATATATATATATATATATATATATATATATGCGTGTGTGTGTGTGTGTATGTGTGTGTACATCTGTACATCTCTAAATATACATACACACCCATCCCTTTACATATAGATACAATGTTTGGAAAGGGTGGTTGAAATTGTAATAAAGAAATCCTACCTCTCATGTTCGCTGTAACGAAAGGGTTATTTATCCGATATAGATGTGGTCACAGAAAGACATACATACCTGCAAAGACAAACAAACACAAGTCAGTTTACACAATAAAGAAGCAACACACGCACATACATTATACACAGTAATACTCCTCTAGCCGGCCACCTCTCCAAACGGCCTTTTTTTTTCGGAACCATCACCGGCCGCATCAGAGAAATTTCACCGCGCACACACATATACAGTCGAACTCCGTTATAACGAACTTCGCTTTATCCGGCTGTTCGCTCTATCCGAACCCTTAAGGAAAATTCTAGATTTCACAAAATGTATAACTCATTGGTTGCAATGTGTATTCAATAATGGTCTATTAAATAATAACAAAATCTATCAAAAATGATCATTCATGAATTCAGTCGACTCAAATCGATTACCTGTGATGACCCAACAGTCGCCGGTTAAATGCCCCCTAATGTAATACTTTTAAATCTACAACCATTTGGCGAGATTCCTTGATGTAAATCGCCAAGTGAGAAAAGTCATTAAAATCACAAGCACAGTAAGTATTCGGAAATTACAGCGACCACAGCTTTCGCTCATACGCCTTGTTCAAACTGACGACCGGAAGCTACAGACCAATATCTCAACACGCAGCCGAAGATTAAGGCTGCTATGTACTAACCCCATTGGATTCGCTCACCTCAATGTTAACCTATGGAGAAAATTTGTCCACGGTTTGCCGACTTGGATTCAAAGATTTTTTTGAAAAAAATTGTACTCCGTCATAGAGAAAGAAATTTTACATTTGTGTACCTTTTTCGTTTTTTTTTTTTTAATGCAATTAATATTTTAAAATTTAAATTATTCGGGGAAAAATCTGGTATAGTGTGTTTTAAACGCTCATAAATTCCTTCGGTGGACGAAAATTATAAAATGAATCCTGTAGCGCTTTGCAGAAAAGTTCAGACTATCTGACAATATCAATTTCATTTGATTATCAGCATTTATGTACCTGTAAATAGTAGACAAAAATATATTTTAGATAAAAAATTGGGGGGCAGTGCTTAACCCCCCTATAGAGAGAGAGCCATTACAATCCCTCAAAATGTCAATCCTGAGAGGGGGGGGGGATTCTCGAACTGTCAACTGGACTCCTCCCACCACAAGAGTCTGCAAGAAGAGGAAAAGGGAAATACGATTTTTTTTCATAGTACATAGCAGCCTTAAACTAACGAAGAGAAGTTCTAAATCCTCAACATCTTTTTAAAACGAGTATTTTACCGAAACAGGCCTTTAATGTTCCTAGAATTTTCTCTAAAGCGGTTTAAATAAACCGTCTTCTCCGTGATTGCTCACTCTCTAGAACAGGGATACTCAAACTGCGGACCGCTACGCTTTTATGCGCGGACGAAAACACTCATACTCATTACCAGGCACGCGCTTTCGTAAACATAATTTTGGAAATGAGAGCCTGAAAAATACAAAACTGAACGAAAATGTGCCACATGCTGCTCACGTTGTTCGCATCGACGTATCTTTGTTAAGGGGACTCACTATCCTTAAATATTTAAAACATTTGATTTTTTGAAAAAATATATATGTTAAAACCTGATCATTTCTGAACAAGATAAAGCAAACCGCATGAAAATATCCCGCTTAGTTCCAGAGATATTGATATTCTAAATATTTAATTATTGATCAAGTTTATGGTAAGAAAAATTTTCAACTCATTTTTCTCAAAATGTAATTTTGCATCATTCCGCAACTGATATCTCAACACGAAATTTTTATCACTGCATAATCATGTTATTTTATTGCGTCTGAACTATAATTATCGCAATCACTTCGCATTTTGTTATTTTTTCAGGGGTAAATTAATGCAAAAAATTAAGGAAATTTTAAGTATATTTTCAGCAGTTTTAAAAAAATTGAAAAAATATTTTAATGTTGAATGTTTTATGTTCAATTGTATTTTGAATTATTTATTTTAAATATAAAACAGGAATTATACATTCAAGTGTAAAACTAATTTCATAGTTCTGCGCGCAAGCCAATATACAATAAAAATGCTTAAAACACAAGGTATATCTAAAGCATTTAAAATAAATTATTTAAAATTATTTTGAGAGTTGAAAATTTGTTTATTAAAAAGAAATATAGCAATTTATCATGTACATAAAATTTGGAAAAATTGGGAGTAAATTAAAATAGTTACAAAGAATCAAAAAGTATGATAATATGCCTTATTTCCTCGACTTAAGAGTCGTGAGTTCCCTTAATCATCCAGGTCCAAAATGAAATATGTGGAGAACGTCTAGAGAAATCCGCTATATATCATGAAATATTATATATATACACATATTTACTTGATATATTATAATAATAATATATAATAATATTATAATAATATATCTTGGAATAATTAATATAATTATAACAATATATAATTATAATAATTATATATTACATATAATTATAATAATATATTATTAATATTATAATAATATATTATTATTATAATATATCTTGATATATTATAATAATAATATATATTATAATAATTATATAAATATTATATATATATATATACACATATTTACTTATTATATATATACACATATTTACTCTGATTCCTACCTTGAGGATGTATTGAGGAAACTTAATCCTGATTTGTCTAAAATAGTCAAAAATTTGTCTCAACATAAAAAATATCCCGCTCATTTGTTAATAAACGTATGAATACATTTATGTTTTGAGATTCATCTGTTTCATTATTTTATTATGTGGTATATACGGATACTCAATTTTCGTATTTACGAAATAGATGCGAATAAACGCGAAGTTTGCCGGTATGAGCTAATAAATGAGAAAATTATTTTTTAGTACTTTTCGGCGAAATCTCGGTGATAAACGGCTTTTTAAGCGAAAATGTAGGTAATGAAGATTACTGTCATATTAACATAATTTATAAACATAATTGTTTATCTAAGACCATCCACGGTCTTTAACTGATAGATCTCACTCTCGAAATTTGCTTATTACTAATTGTTAAAGACTTAAAAAAAGGGAGTGTGGAGACTATTACAATGTTAGCTTTTAACTAAGAATTTTGATACTTACCCAACCCAAAATTGTGATTTTTTTAATAAATGCGAAATTTTGGAATTTTTATATATATATATATATATATATATATATATATATATATATATATATATATATATATATATATATATTGTGACGTCAGTCATCTTGCGGTTACATGTTCTTAACTTCCAATCTGTCTAGCGCCAGGCTTGGTGTTCTTTGGTTAAGTAACTCTAAATTCAATATTTAATCAATTCTTCTGTTTTTCATGGATTGTACGGTGTCTGAGTGTGTTTATTGTATAGATCATACTCATCGGAAACAATCCATTGGTTTTTAGACAGTATTGACACCGCTGACGAAGAGATACTGTCTATAACCTCTTTCATACTTTTCTTTTCATGTTATTTGTTATATATATATATATATATATATATATATATATATATATATATATATATATATATATATATATATATATATATATATATATATATATTTGTATTTGCGAATAAATACGAAATTTTATATATTGTAATTTTTTTGGCGAAATTTCGATATTTTTTATGCGAAATTTACGTATGGTGTACGTACCTTACGTACCCTAGGTATAGTGTATTATATTGCGGCCCGCGTAACGTAGCAAACATATACAATTTGACCCGAGAAGATTAAAAATGTTGAGTATGGCTGCTCTAGAAGAAGAAAAAAATGACCTTGACAGACATAATTAGAATGAAGTATTTTCCTTCCACCCGCTGATATTCACAAATACGTTGGTCAGTCTGGTCAGATCCGGATGGCTATGCGTCATCGAATGAAAAGTTCTTATCTTCCTTCAACTACTGATCGCTATGGACGTAATGGAACATACTGGATGCGGAAGAGAATTTGGACTTTACCATGTAACACTGTTTTTCCCGTTTCCGGTATTTGATGAGATTGATTCTAAATCGTTCGCAGTTTTCCTGCTTTCGCGCCCAGGAGAGAGGAACATAAAGCTTAGCGAAATATTCGCGCAAGTTGCGATTGAAAAGAAAAAAAGGTTAGGTAACACCTGCTATTAACTAAATGAGACAGGCAGTAAATATTTTGTAAGGAAAAAATATCTTTCCTCCTAGAAAGGGGAATTTGTAGCTTACCAATATAGACCGCAGGAGCACCGGGTTCGAACCTCGATCTCAGTAGACTGTCGGCTTTACAATAGCACTTGACCATTCCAGGGAACGAATTTCGAGAGGTATGTAAACATGGTTAAATGCACCATCAAAAAGTTTTAAAACTATGTCTTTATCGTTTAAAAAGAAACATTCAGATATTAACCTTTTCCTTACGGGGTGGGATAGCATGTATCCCAAGAAAATGGGCCCAAGAATGCATATATATATATATATATATATATATATATATATATATATATATATATATATATATATATATATATATATATATATGTATATATATAATATATATATATATATAATATATATATATATATATATATATATATATATATATATATATATATATGTGGGTACGTCTTCTTAGGATACATGCTATCCCACCCCGTAAGGAAAAGGTTAAATGAATATACAGGCCAGCATCCAGTATAGTTGATACGCCCGGATACGTCAGGATATTGTATATAGGCTTCGAGATTAGGTGACCCGGGTTCGAATCCTGATCGCTATAGATGGTCGTTAGAGTCTTTCAAGAGAATTTGTTGGTTTTTAAGGGACTTCGTACACTCTATTATATGAATGAATATAATTCTCTGTAAAAAAAATTGAAAAACAATCCAATTTTGCCAATTACCCTATATCTAAGTATTTCGTTAAGATTTTATCTCACCTGTTGTTGTGCAGTTTCCACGGGTATAAATATGTATTCAAGGAAAAAAAAGAATGCAATCATGTAGTTAAAGCTTTCAAGCAATGGCCATTTAAAAAGAAAAGGCAAAATATCGGTCACTTTCTTCAAAATACTAGTCCTTGAACTTGGCCGAGACGATTCGAAAATCAAGCGAATTCTACTCGCAGTCTAATTAGAGGAAAAATCTCGGATACGGCTGGCTAGGCTTGGTCACGTGACTACTCAAGCAGAAACTGCCATTAGCCGCTGCTACTAAAGTTTTTCTTTTATTTCCTCTAATCCGAACAATAAAATGGATTTTTTTGAGGTTATTTTTGTTTAACCGTGTACCGAGGAAGGAGAGGAGGAAAAAAAAAAAGAATAAGAGCTCTACACTGTCGGAAAACTGCAAATAGAGAATGAATTAACGGCTATTTTCCAGTGTCAGTTGAAAAGCTCAAACAATAGACTGTTGAATGAAATGAGTTGTACAGGATAATAACGGGAATTTTTTTTTTTTTGTAGCCATCTTTTATGCGCGCTTATTAATTCAGTTTTGAGACAGTTTTCATTATCAAGTGAGACATAAAGACAAACATGTAAGGTTAAAAACAATGGATGTTCTGTACAAAGTAGGAACGGTGAGATGCCATGTTGACTATGCTTTCAGAACTCGTTTTTTTACCCCTTAAACTCATTACTTCCTCGGAGTCTCTTAATAAAAAGAATAATAAAATATGCATTAACCGAGTTTCAGCCATATCCCTTAGAGAATTTTGATTTTAACTTAATTATGCTTAATAAATTCTTCATTAGACTTTTTCGTTACTCTATAAAGCATGTCTAAATTAAATGACAAATTTTGCATGTTTCCGTAGAAGGAAGCTTGAGCTAAATTCTGGAAAATTAAGATATTCTTCGTTTATAAAGACGTTTTAGAACTTCTCTTTCGGGGAAAATAATTTAAGAGTATATAACTATTTTTTACAGATGTGAAAAATTAAACTTATGCATTTTTTAATGTTCTCTTGTCAATTTTATTTAACCTGAGAATGCAAATATTTTCAGACAGTTTGACAGCTGAAGTAACTTTTTAACACTACTGTTTTTTATTTTGGAAATGTGTTTCTGAATAACAAAACAAAAAAAACACCAGGAAAACACATAACACAACTTACAAATATTTGCGTTTCTTTCTGTACTAATTCCGCCAAAATTTCTAGTAACACAAGCAAAATAGCAAAACCTTAAAGCATTTAACAAAGCCTAAAGTAAAAATAACACCTTGTGTAATTAATAATATCATGGTACGTATTTAAAATCAGGAAGAGTTTTTTTTTTATAGTTTGTGTTTTGTTACATATGTATAAGTTAAATATTTAATACTAAAGTGCTTATGTTTCGAATAAGTGCTGTTTTATTTCCCCAAAGAGTTATTTCGACGATTGTTTATTCAGGTGGAGTCATTAAAACGTCGCCAACTCTCTTTTAGGAAAATTTCTGGAAATAAGCGGCAGTTGCAATTTTATCTGCATTTGGAAGCCAATATTTGCCAGACTGCTTTCAGGGCTTTTTAATAATAGCGTAAGGTTAGTTAGACTTCAAACCGTTAGCATATTCTAAGGGTGTCTGACAACCAAATGAAGCTAACATGAATGCTTTGACGTGTACACGTACACACACACACACACACATATATATATATGTACACGTCATATATATATATATAATTCATTAATTCCCAAGCATTCTTGGTCCTCATTTTATCGACCCACTGAAGGGGTATATATATATATATATATATATATATATATATATATATATATATATATATATAAACTTAAACTCACGGCGCAACAGTCCGATGTGGACCAAGGCCGGCGGTACCCATCTCCGCTTTCGTAACCGTTGGCTTGGGGTGCCATACAGCATATGTCTCAGTCAGGTGGTTAACCTGATGTGGAACCCCCAGAGTTTAATTCCCAAGCATTCTTGGTCCTCATTTTATCGACCCACTGAAGGGATGAAAGGCTGAGTCGACCTTGCCCAGTCACAGGGTTGAACCCTGGACCTGTGGGATAGCAGCTTGACGCTTTTAACCACTACGACACCGGGCTTCATATATATATATATATATATATATATATATATATATATATATATATATATATATATATATATATATATATATATATATATATATATATATATATATATATATATATATATATATATATATATATATATATATATATATATATATATATATATATAACGTGAAACTTTTCTAGCGGTCAGTCATGGTTCCGAAAAAGTGGCCGTTTTGAGGGGTGACCGCCCAAAAGAGGTGGTTTCTTCCATAACATCAGATTTGTGGTCCTTTAATTGGTTCTGAATAAAATTTGGCCGTATAGAGGGTAGGCCAGCTAGAGAAATTTCACTGTATATATATATATATATATATATATATATATATATATATATATTATATATATATATATATATATATAGTATATATATATATATATATATATATATATATATATATATATATATATATATATATATATATATATATATATATATATATATGTGTGTGTGTGTGCAAAATTCAAGTTAGTTTGTTTATTCGTTCCCATTAGTACCTTAAACCTTTTGATCTTTCTGAACTCATATTTGCATTGTTACAGTGTAGGACTCCTCGTAAAATATGGGATACTGTAAAAACGAACTGCCTATTCATTCCCCCTGAATTTCTTTTTTCTTTTTCATTTTGTCGGAGCAATATTTTATCTTCATTTGGACTCTTTTGTCGACATCGCTCTTTGATCGCCAAGTTGTAATTTCAGGTATTTGCCAACAGATTGTTTGGTTCCTGAAATCCAACTACTGAGCGTCCCTTCCCCCAAAGTAAGTACGCCTAAACATTCGGATATCTTCGCCTCAGATCTTTTCAAGTTTATTCAGGAAAACTCAAAATATTGAGCAGAGCAAAGCATTAAAATAGCAAATTATCGTTTCGAATATTACATGTAGGTTTAACGTATATAAGAGATAACCAGCATTAATTTGTAAATCATGTACCAAAGTACATTTAGTTTAATCTGTTATTACTTTTTTTATATATATATATATATCCACGGATGCTGATTTTGCTGATATAAGATGCCCAAGGTTTGGTTTGGAGCGCTACGGTCAACTTTTTGCTACACGAGGGATAACTACACCGGGACCAACTGTTCAAAGCCGATTCTGAATGGCTACAAACATCCATGCCAACATTTGGACTCGAACCCACAGGATGTGAACCGAATGCCAGAGCCTTAGCCATTCGGCCATCGCCTGGCAAGAAGCCCAGGGAATAAACGCTTAGTAGCTAAAGCTATATAATATGTAAATAAAATATTTAATTTCAAAACAGTAACTACAATATTGATGCAAAATAACAAAAGAAATGGTTGCAAATTATTTCCCCCACTCCACCCCTTAACACTAAGTTAAAAAATTGCTTTATTGCTAGATAAAGCAAATTTTTTTGTCATCATATCTTAACTATACAAGAAGCTTGTAAAGTTTGGACTTGTAAAGTTTGGATAACTCATACAAACAGAAACATTACATGACAGCATTGCAACACTTTAAATGGAAAATGATTGGATAATTGTTTGACTTACAATATTTAACTCGTAAATTTCGTAAATGTTTGCTACACTGAGTATCTTCTAATTAAAATACTATGAAATTTGAATAATCCTATTTACTTTCTTTTTATAAACAGTACTTCATTCTTGAAAACCTCTTACCACGATTATAAAAATAATCTCACTGTTAAAATAAAAAATTGCCTCTTAAGATTTTTATAAGTAATATAATTGATTATCTCAAGCATGAACAAAGGTAGCCTAATATTTTTAAAAGGCTTTTAGCATAAATTAGAAATTATTAAATTATAAATCTTAAGGCCATCTAATGTGCGTCTGAAATATTTAAAATCTCCGAAAAATGTTGTTTTAAAAGATTACTTGCTAATGTGTTTTATATGGATTATGAGATATTCTTCATGAAATATTTATTAGAAAGGCGTTATTAGATATTTTGTAGACGTACGATAAAAAAATGACTTCGGTCGGATGAAGGATATTCAAAGATTTAAAAAAACAGTAATGACGAGGGAAGTACGCTATAAAAATGTATGTTTTACGGTGGACATTAAAATTTACTTATTTTGCTTTTCATCATAGAGATACGAAATTTTGTACATATGAGGCGTTGAAAGTCATAGTGGTGTAAGTCACATTTTCAACTTTTTTCATTTGGGGGCAAATATGTAATCACCATGTTCAATTTATAGTGGAATTGTAAATAGTTATTATTTGCAATATTGTAATAATTGTTATGAATTATAATTTGTTAAATTTATGGTGGAATTTTTTGTAGTTTTTGCAGTTAAACTCTTTTGACTTACACCACTTGACTTACTGACTTACACCACTTTGCCTATCACCGCCTCATATATACATTTCACTATAAATAAATAGAATACCTCAAAAGAAATTTTCAATCTTATTATAATTTTAAGATTTTTTAAAAAAATTTAAATTTATAAAAAAAAATTTTAAATTGCTCCTTGCTACTTAATTTTTTGAGATATTTCCTCGATTTTGCATTTTATTCTTTTTAAACTGTATAGCAAACATATCTGGGTATCAATTATTTAATGCCTTGAATAGTTAATTTTTGAGAGATTTTTTTTCTAAATTCCATCCCGATTTTCATCAAAATTTTGCCTTTTAAAAAGTTATAAATCAAATTTAATTACCTTAAAGAAGTCGAATTGTAAAATGCATACCCAGTTTTTTATTAAACAGCATCAGGATTCTTCCTCATCAATTTCATGAATTTTGAACAAAAATTAAGTAGCATGGAGCATTTAAAAAATCTAAAAACCTTGAAAAATCTGTTTTGAGAGAAACAGATATAAAATTTATTACTACACTTACCCATTATAAATTACTTTGTAGAAGCTTCCAAAATGAATTTTTTACTTGAAAAAATTATTTTGGTACTAATAATCTACAGAAATATACATATTTTTTACAATAACACAATCAGTATTAAAATGACAAGATTTGCTCAAATGAAGGTGCACCGTTCCCTTAGATATTTTGTTGACGTACGATAAAGAAAATGACTTCGGTCGGATGAAGGATATTGAAAAATATAAAAAAACAGTAATGAAGAGGGAAGTACGCTATAAAAAATGTATGTTATTACCAAAAGTCTAAAATAAGTACCAAGACTCAAGTGCATATTTCACATTATGACGGAAAATGCCCTGCAAGTGGTCCTATTCGAAAGGTTCCGATCCACTTTGTCCGGTTGCGTTCCGGAAATGGGGTGTGAAATGACTTGAAATAATAGATTTGAAATCACCTGCCATTAAAGTCGGCAATTGTAGGTTTTGTGATATCAATTGATTCACCCTCAGTCTAAGTAAATGATGCATGTAGGTGGCCACATTTTGGCAAAGGCTAAAAAAAAATCGGACTCAACCGAGTGTGAATGCCAAGTTAAATGCACTTCAACTTCAAGACGACAAAATGTCTGAATGGCAGGTAGAATTACACTAGGTCATTTCAAAAACGGAATGAATAAAGCCATAATATGGTAGGAAATGGATTTTTTTGACGAGAATTACTTCCTGTGGTGCTTCCAATATGAGTTCGTATGCGGGAAAATGTATGTTTTCATTAAAATTCACTTATTCTTAAGAACTAACCTCGATAATTTTTTTTAAAATTTCTAATGGCAAGTATTACAGGACAACAGATATCAAAGAGACAAAATTACAAAATTACAGGTACAAGATAGAAAAATGACATCCGATAATCCATCAACTTATGTCTGGCAATCCAATATCGCTCCCATAAAGAAACGGGAGGTAGAGCAGGGCAAGAAGCAAGGTGAAACATGTTGTAACGTCCTCGGTGGAAACAGAAGACACACGAGAGACTATTAATTATATTACACAGAGCTTGTATTAAATAAAAAAAACTGTACACTATGTACAAAACAGAGAGTCTAGGCTCCTCTGCATATGAGAGGTTCTATAGGAACCACAATATCGTTTACAAGTCTCTCAACAGAGATGTATCTGTCCACTCGTAAAATCGGGAGCCGAGAGAGGAATTTTTTCAGGCACTCGGTCCGCAACGACGCATTCCCGCACCGTATTCGACGGACAAATTCGAGGCTCAATATCCAGCCACCTTCTCTCCTTGCTTCCCAAAAACTCTCTCCTTCTTGTCTTTTCAGCCAGCTGGCCGAAGGGGGGGGCGCAGGAGCGACCCACGATCATTTCTTGGAAACGGGAAGAATTCATAAAGGGATGGGCTTTGGTTGGGTTGGCCCTTTTCGGGGAAAAGGGCCAAGACGTAACAATGTCCATTTCTTCCTGGTTGTTGCACAGGAGACAAAGAGGGTCGGGAGCCAAGTTAATTCTGTGGAGATGCTTGCGAAGGCAATCATGGCCAGAAAAAAAGCCGTAGCATTGCCACAGATTTACCTCTAGCCCACTCGGGAATATCAAGGACATGGGCATACCAGAGCTTGTGATCGCTTCTAGCAGCAACAACCTGTGAGAATGAACACCTGAGGGTCTTTTTGACTATTGTCTTGATGGAATGGTAGGCCAAGTCCTGGTTGTTTAACTGTAAAACAGAAGCCCCCTTTTTCGCTAGGAAGTCAGCAACCTCGTTCCCTTCGATTCCGCAGTGGGCCGGGATCCACAGTAAGACAACTGTTTTATTATGGTTCGACAACCGTTCCAGAAGGTTAAAAATTTGAATCTCGATAAAAATTACTTAGGGCATTATGTTAATTAAGATTCAAATTTTTAGGCGGAAATCAAAATATCTACAATGTCATAATCTCCCAGACATGTTTAAATTAAATGTTCATGCACTATTTGATCTCATACTGTAATGGAACAAAGAAGCGATCTTGAAAGTTACATGCTCGTGTCCTGGAAACCCTTTAAAGTAACCTTATGAAGGTGAAATAAGAAACAAAAAACCTCAGGGTATTCAAGATAAATATCTGTAAATCAAGCTTGATTCAAATCTCAAAAGCAAATTTAAATTTCTTCCTCAAGTGTAAAGTAAGACAACGGCTACACAGTAATAGTAAAGCAAGTAAAATCGTACGAATGAAGTTTTGATACCATTTTTGCGTGGTAAAATTTTTGTGTTGGTAAATGGTTCCCAGTTTCGCTGCTGTGGAATGGCAGCAATCTATGAGCGCCATTTTATCTAACTAGGCTTACCATGTAGGCGTTCTTTTTTCCTGCTCTTGTGGAAAAACGCTGAATTTACTTTTGAAATCCGAATTCAGATTAATTTACAGTTAATTATAGTGACTATGCTGATGTTTATTTCTATTCCCTGGATTGTTTCACTAGTCCTGAACTACTTTTTTCCCATTATTGATAAATTACTTGATAAGCAACATTTTAGTTAAATTTTGTTGCTTATTACTGTATAAACAATTGATAGCTTTCAGAAACAGCACTGAAAACCATAAAGATAACATATAGGACAAAACAATTAGCATGCGGGTGTAGCAGTTCAAACAATTATATAAACTGTCCTCATTTGTTTAGAATTTTCAGACAGTGCGTCAAATTACAAAACAAAACTTTTCAGACAGTATTTTCCAAAATATGTTTTATTTCAGAACAAACGAGGGCATGATGGCAGCAAATATTAAGCAAAAAATACTTATAGTTACTTTTCTATGCAAGTTGAAAATTGTAAACTCTTGTTAAAAGATGAGAATTTAAAATTAGATTAACAGAACAAAGTCAATTATTGGAAAATATCTAATTCTAAAATATTAAGAAAAAAGGGAGCGAGGTAGCCTAGTGGTAGCGCGTCGGCTTTCGGTACTGAGAGGGCTCGGATCGAATCCCGACAAGCGCCAGTTAAATACGTAAATCGGAAGTCTTTCATGAAGTCTTTTAAGAAGTCAGAGAGGGTGGAAGAAAATACGATTCCCCCCCCCCCCCAGATTTCACTCTTGTGGGTGAAAATTGAGGTGGCACCTGGCTAAGTCGGGATCTGACCCTTGGGGTGCCATTGTAAAGCGTAGACGCATTATTCAGCCCGCCAATCCATATGGACCTGGTCTGGAATACTTCCGGCCGGAAGGTGTAAGCAACCTCAACAACAAGAAAAAGGGGATTTTGAGGTTCTATACTACAGTCTTGTCTTCTCCCATTTAATTTTATGTAGATACAATGTCCAATATAATATATATAAATATGAGCTTATCATATTCTATGACGCTTAAAAAAATTCACACACAATTACTGACTTATGTTTAGGCTTATAAAGTAGCTCTCTCTCTCTCTCTCTCTCTCTCTCTCTATATATATATATATATATATATATATATATATATATATATCCTCTCCTTCCCCACCCTCCTGAGTGTGTATCGAATTCTATGTTTCTTTTATTAATCTACAAGGTGCGCCCATAAAGTAACCGGACAATTTTTTTTTAAATAAGAAAAATATTACTCGCCTTCAAATAAATTTACCTCTTTCAAAATAATCGCTAAAGGAATCTATACAATTTGTCCAACGTTTCTTCAAGTCATAGAAACACTGTTTATAGGCGTTGGAACTAACCGTTCGTAAAATACGCGTAACATTTGTTTTAATATCCGAGACGTTTTCAAATCTTTGTACTTTCATAGATTTTGCATTTTGTGATTACAAAGGACTTATTCATCACGAATTTGTTCCTGAAAATTAAACAATTAATCAGTATTTTGACAAGGAGCTGCTTTTTCGATTAAGAAACGGGATAAGGCGAGTTAGGGAGGAACTGTTTGATTTTGGGCAACGGTTTCTTTTACACGATAATGCTAGGCCCCATACAGCAATTTCTGTGCAAAAATATCTAGCTAAGCATTCATTTATAGTGATAAATCACCCACCCTATTCTTCCGACTTATCGCCAGCTGATTTTTTTCCTTTTTCCTAAGATGGCCATGAAAGGACAGAGATTTGAAAACGTCTCGGATATCAAATCAAATGTTACGAGTATTTTGCGAGCGGTTAGTTCCAACGCCTATAAACAGTGTTGAAGAAACTTGAAGAAACGTTAGAAAATTGTATAGACTCCTTTGGCGATTATTTTTAAAGAGATAAATTTATTTGAAGGTGAGTAATATATTTCTTATTAAAAAAAAAATTCGGTTACTTTATGGGCGCACCTTGTATATCGTTACCATATGTCACGGAATGGGAGAATAAGACAAAATCAGCAACAAATTTCTGGAGAACTATCGCTCAAGAGGGACCTATCACCCCATTTACCTGAGATGATTGCAGAATATCTCTTTATGATCAATTGCTTTTCCTCTCGGGCGTCGGATATATTGATTAATGAATTCATCTCTACTACAATATTTCGTATTAGTACAAGTAAGTAGGCTTATCCTCTTGGTGCATTTTTTTAGAACTAGTACCAAAACACCAAAATGTCTTATAATGCAGGTTTTCTACCAGAAGAACAGATGTTCAGACAAAATGTTGCTTTTGCTTCCATATCAGATACCAACGGAATAGGCCATTGGAGTATCACTATCTTCACGTCAAAACAATAAATCTGTGGGAGTTCTATTTATCCATGATGGGAGTTTTACTTATCCATGGTTTGCCACAGAACATCGTGCGTGGCCAGAAGATGCTCTCGCATCCTCAACTCGCCTCTACAGCAGCGCCGCGCGCTGATTTTTGGTTTTAAAAAATAATTAAAATTAAGCGTATTAAGAAGTATTCCTTGTATTTCTGCGTGGGCGTTGCAAGTGTAATATATTGCGCTTACTTTCAGTCTGTGTGATGTTTCTTTTTTCGACCAAGTGTCTTCACCCTAGACATCGTGATTTATATATATATATATATATATATATATATATATATATATATATATATATATATATATATATATATATATATATATATGCAGTGGAATCTCGATCGATCGTTTTTGGATCCATCGTTTTTCCGTATGTATCGTTCATTTTATCCAGTCCCAACAATCATATTGCTTTGTTATGTTTCATCATCTATCGTTTTCCCGCATTTATCGTTCATTTCAATCGGTCTCTTGAAAAACGATCGATCGAGATTCCACTGTATATATATATATATATATGTATACAGTGCCGTAACTAGCCATTCCCGTGCCCTGGGCAAGAATTTGCATTTGGGCCCCTTAATAAATTAGGTTTGGGAAAATAATAAAACAAATACATGTATATATATATATATATATATATATATACATATATTTATTTATTTATGAGTGTGTGTGTGCATATGTATGCATGTATAATGCAAAAATACACATATATATAATTTATTATACTTCGCGAAATTCAAGAAAAATATTCGAATATTTAACAGAAAGAATATAAATTCTTAAAAGATAAGAATATCAAACTCAATAAAGAAACTGATGAACAGTCTTTGTTCGCAAGAAGTTTCAGCTTTCTTGCGAGACGTTTAACCTCTTTGTTCTAATAAACTGAAACTTAATTAGGTCTTCCTCAAAATTGTTTCAGTAACTGTTCAATTTTCTCTCTCTTTTTCCCTTCATCTCTCTTTATCTCTATATATTTGCCTCCCTCAGATGGTAACCTTGAAAGAATGGAACCCCAGTGGAGCCAGCTGGGTAGCATTTTAGAAAAGTATAAAGATGGCAAAATAATTATTATGGGGGACTTCAACGCTAGGTCTACAGTCTGGGGGCAGCGCCAAACTAATATAAGGGGACTCGCTGTCATTGAGATGGCAATTCATTACAACGGCATCATTAGAAATGATCCGAACAGTATCCCGACGTATGTTGGGCCGTTTGGTATTGGCTGGCCTGATGTAACCGTTACAGTCGGAATTAAAGAAGAGCATGTCAAGGATTGGAAAGTCATAGATGATTATACTTGCACAGATCATAACGCAATTAGCTTTGAAGTAGAATTGAGAGATATTGCAGAGCGGAAAATTGACAACCCCAGGTGGGAGATTAAAAATTTGAGATGGATTCCATTTAGAGTGGAGTTAAGAGAGAGATTAAAAGAGTTTAAAAGTAAAATGGCAGACTGGGATATTGATGAAAGCATTGGGAAACTAAATACAGTTATAATAGACTTATGTAAGAAGTACAGTAAAAAGAATATTAGGAAAAGAGATCGCATGGCCTGTTGGTGGACAGAGGAACTGACGATAGAAAGGAGGAAAACCAGGGCGTATAGAAGACGATATCAAAAAGAAGTAGATCCTAAAGAAAGAAATAAATTAAGATTGAAATTTAAGGAAATCAGAGCTAAATATAGAAAGCTGATGAGTAAGGCTAAAAAGAGTAAGTTTGAGGAATTCTTGAATACCTTAACAGTTAAGAACACCTCTGGCTTAATAAAAAACATTATAAAGGAGAAAAGGCAAAATGCGCTGGAAATGATCATGGGGGAAGATGGTGTTTTAAGAGAAGAGGAAGAAGATATGAGAAGGAGTTGGCTAGGTATCACTTTATTAGCGAAGAAGAGATCGAATTGGAGGAGAGAGCTGAAGAAAGTGGGGAAATTACTGAGATAACTAAAATGGAGATCGAATATAATATAGAAAATACGGCCACTAACAAGGCGCCGGGTCATGATGGGATTACGCTTAGTATTATAAAGGAGGTACATGGAGCTGATGATGACATCTTATATAGCATCTATAATAGGTGCCTCGACGCTGGTTATTTTCCTAGAGAATGGAAGCGGGCCAGAGTATTATACTTCCCAAAGGAAGGAAAAGATCTGAAGCGCCCGAACGCATATCGGCCGATTTGCTTGTTGCCCGTAATGGGTAAGCTATTTGACAAGATACTAACCAATAGACTAGTGATTTATCTGGAAAAGGAAAATAAGCTATCGAATGAACAGTATGGTTTTAGGAGAGGGAGGAGCACAATTAGTGCGCTGAACAGTATTATGAAGATTGTGAAGGAGAATAAAAATAATGGTCAACATACTTGTTTAATTTCGCTGGACTTTAAAAATGCTTTTAACTCCATTAGGAAAAAGAGTATAAAGGATGCCCTTAAGAATTTGAAGATAAATACGTCTTTGAGAAAGATCATAATTAGTTTTTTAGATGAAAGAAAGGTGATTATGAAGAAGGGAGATCATGCCTATAATGTTGGTGTGCCACAGGGTTCGTCCATGGGGCCTGTGCTGTGGCTGATCACTATTAACGAGCTGTTAGAAATGCGAAAAGAGCAAAACCATTACCACATACAGGCCTATGCTGACGATGTGATGATACTGATCAAGAGCACAGTTGCGTATAAGTTCACTGAATTGTCTAAAGTAGTGCTTGATAAGTGTGAAGAGTGGGCAAGGAAACACAAGCTGCAGTACAGCATAGATAAGTGCTGCTATACGATCGTAGCATGTAAAGGGAATATTAGCAGGAACCCGCCTATTAGGCTAGAGAATGAAAGCATTAAATATAAAAAGGAAATAAAATATCTAGGTGTCATCTTAGACTATAAATTAAATTTTCTTCAACATCTTGAGGCGGTCAAAGAGAAGTCAATTAAAATTCTGTATAAACTGGTGCACTTGGTGAAAAAGACGTGGGGGTTGAAACCTGAAAACATTAAGGAAATTTACAGAATAGTCATAGAAAAAATATTATTATATGCCTCAGAAGTGTGGTTCAGAGACCAAGAGAAATTTAAAATTAAGATCAGGCAAGCGCAGAGACCCTCATTGATAGCTATTACAAAGTGCTACTCTACGGTTGCAACCGATGCCTTAAACGTACTGGCGGGCTGTGTCCCACTCGATATTAAGGCTAAAGGAAATAAGCAGCTGAATGAGCTATTTGAAGAAAGTAAAGAAATCATGGTTGGAAATGAGGTATTTAATAGTGCCAATTGTGATATCAGTATTAAACAGATAAAGAATATAGAAGACGTAATGAAAATTAAATGGACGTTAGATGCTAAGCCAATTTCGGACCATGTTTTTTACACAGACGGATCGAAAATTCATGACAGAATAGGCTCGGGCGTTGTTTACTATTTTAAAGAAGATCTGATAGAAGTCTATAGAGAAAGAGTTATTGGCGGTAACTCGTATTTAGCGGAGGTGCGGGCTATTCAGAAAGTGCTGGAGATTATGAAGGACAGAAGTTTGAGGGAAAGTGACGTGTATACTGATTCTAGAAGCGCCCTGGAGGCATTAGGCACTTGTAATTATAAAGGGGCTGAGGTGGAAAAAATTAAAAATATCATTAGTAGAGAAAATTTAAAATTAAACTTTCATTGGGTCAAAGCGCACGTCGGTATAAAGGGAAATGAAGAGGCAGATAAAGCCGCCAAAGGGGCTACGGAGTTGGAAGAGGCTGAAACCAATTATAAGTATAATCGGAAGTTTGTAAAAAAAAAGATAGAACACCAAGAAAAATTGGAATGGCAAGCTAACTGGGATAATTCGAGTAAGGGAAGAAGTGTATATAACATCTTTAAATATGTTAGTGAAAGCAGACTATATGGAGATTTTGTGATCAATCAAGCCATCACTGAACATGGGTGTTTTGGCGCTTACCAAAAGCGCTTCCATGGGAAGGACGATAAATGCCCATGCGGGGCCATTCAAACGGTCAAGCATTGTTTATTCGAATGTGACAATTATAAAAGCATTAGAAGAAATTTACCAAGAGGATTCGAGAATTGGGATCTGTATAAGATCTTCTGTGACTACTATTGTAAGAAAGCCATTAAGTATATTGTGAGGGATCTTATGGACCAGCATATGCCATCTTCGCACGTGGTTTCTTAGCCTCTTGTTGTGCTGCTTTGTCTTGTCTTTATCTGGACATTTTTTTTTGCATATTATTTTGTGAACAGTATTTGTAACTAGCTGCATGTATTTGTTATGGGTATTTAAAAAAAAAAAAAAATCTTCATTAAGTGCGGATCACCTTTTAACTGTGAAAATAATCACATAGGTAATTGTATGTATTGGTAAAATGGTCTGTTTCGATGCCAATGTTATGAACATGTACCTTGATCAGCTTTGTACATATTTGCTTAAATAAGTTTGTATCAATGCATATTGTTTTATAAGTTTTTTGTGAATTTAATTTCGTATTATAGCTAAGAAAATGGTATTGCATTTTTGTTTTCTATCTCGATCTTGGAAATGTGTCTATTTTTGGAACAGAATTATGTTTATGTTTAATAATTATGCGACTGCAATATGTGTAACTTGTATAATAATGTAATTTAAAATAATATTAAGTGTTGTAAAGCCGGTATAAAATATGTGAATATATAAACCGCCGTATAAGCTTTTCGCTGAGGTCGGTGTAACTTTCGAACTTTCTTTTTCCCTTCAGGTGGTGTTAAATTTCTGCTTCACGTAGTTTATTAGCTTTCTAGCTTCCAGTTTTTTCGTTGCTATTATGGATTTTTTTTTTTTTTTTTGGTGTGTGAGTGTTTAACACTAAAGTCTATTTGCCTTCAAGATCAGACTAATTTGAATATCACCTTTTGGTTTATTAGTATTCTTCGAACTGTTAAAGCTGAGGAGAACGGTAATATCCTGGTAAACGTTTCATTACATATATGTTGTATGTTTCGACAAAGGTAAATATGTCTTTCTGATCCATTACCTTTCATCTCATTCCGCGGATTTATTGATAAATGAATTCATTTCTATTTTGATATTTCGTATTAATACAATGAAGTAGCCTAACGTTACTGTTGCATTTTTGAGAACTAGTACAAAATAAACAAAATGTTTCATAGGGTAGGCTTTACACTGTAAGAACAGATGTTTAAACAAAGTGCCGCTTTGACTTCCAAATCAAGGAATGACACTGAAATATCTCTACATTCAATATATATATATAGAATAAAACTTCTCTATAGTGATGGTTCCGAAAAAAAGTGGCCGTTATAAAGAGGCCTCTTTCGTAACATTGTCTCTATGGAGTCTTGAATCGGTTCTGAACAAAATATGGCCGTTTAGAGTTGCGGGCGGGTAGAGAAGTTTCACTGTATGTATGTATATATATATATATATACACGAACATACATACATATATATATATATATATATATATATATATATATATATATATATATATATATATACATGTATGTATACATATATATATATATATATATGTATATATATGTATGTATACATATATATCTATATATATATATATATATATATATATATATATATATATATATATATATATATATATGTATATGTATACATATATATATATATATATATATATATATATCTATATGTATACATATATATATATATATATATATATATATGTATGTATACATATATATATATATAATATATATTATATATATATATACTATATCTATATATATATATATATATATATATATATATATATATATATATATATATATATATATATATATATATATATATATATATGCAAAATTCAAGTTTAGTATATAAGAACATTACATATATGAAGTTTCATAAGATAAATATTTGTTCTAAAACTATGTTTAAACCTATAATAGAGGTCTTTGTTGTAAGAAAGAAGAACGATTAGGGTTATCCCCCACATCCTCCCTTATTACAGAATACATTGGGAAACCGTGATATGATAATATTACTATATCATGCAACTTTTATCTATACCTCATGACACACACACGCTCAAAAAAAAGAAAAATCTATTTCATCTACTGAATGCGGCTTCGCAATCTCTTCAACATTCAATTTCCAATGAATTCCCGAATTCCGGCCTCCATTATCTATTTTATCCCCTCCCTTGCTCTTTAATGGAAGTTTTTATTTTATACAAATGAGTTTTCTCCTATCATTTTCGGCCCATGCTGTTATCTCCACAACCTTGCAAATTTAATGAAGCGTGGGGAAGCACTGCGTCCAATTTTTATTTCCCGCCTCCTTCTGTGATGAATGCCCCAGGATTATGGTTTACGAAGCGTTAATTTGGGGATTGGAGAATGCGTATTACGAGAGATACTGAAATCCAGTAGCGCAACTGCTGGATGGAACACGTAACAGTTACAAAGCATTAGCCACGGTTCATTAGTAAGTAATTAACTTTGAATGCAGTATGTGTGAGCTGTAATTTTTGCACAAATTCATCTCGTTGTAGGAGTATTCGGCCCAAGACTTATGCATAATAAAAGAATTCGAACTTAGAAAATAGGTTTTAGGTATGCTGCAATTAAAAAAATTTTCTCTCGATCTGATTTAGCCATTTTTCTTTCCGTTAATTTTTTTAACAATTCTAGTCTGTCTATATATATAAAACAGTTCCGTAACTGACTCATTCATTCACTGACTGACTGACTGACTGACATACAACGCACAGACCAAACCGCTGCACCTAAAGGGCTGAAATTTTGCATGGCGATTCTTCTAATAGTGTAGGGGTGCACTAAGAAATATTTTTCAAAAATTCTTCTTAGATTTTTTTAAATTAAATTTTTAAGCTGTTTTTTAAACTGTTTTTACGTTTGCATTTAAAATAATACATTGAGGGTTATAAAATTTATATCACGAGAAAGATCATAAAAATTCCTTCAAAATGAAATGTTTTTCGAATTTTTACCTCCATTTCCTGATTTTTGGTGAATTTTTAAAGATTAATTTTTAGAATTTAATTTATTAAATGCTGATCACGTGATTTCTTTTTCTGGTACTTTCAATAAATTTATCGTCACGTGCGTAACAACTAAATAGACAAAAAAAATATTTTTTTCTCTTTCTAATGCAGCAGACGATTGGATATTATAAAAAAAAAATGCGTATCCCTTACGATTTTTTTATAAATATATATATATAGATAGATATATATATTACATCAATTGTATACATTGATCATCGCATTTATTATAAATATATATATTTATTTTTTGGCATTAATTGCATACGTTGACCGTTGTATTTAATTTGAATGTACTCCGTAGCGAAGCGCGGGTTTTCAGCTAGTATTTATATATTGAGTAATGTCAAGCATTCGTAGTTTTTTAATTAACATAAACAAATATTAAAGTTATAAAAAGAGAAAACTTCAAACAGCGTGGTCTTATCTATAATAACTATATTTATTGGTACTACAAAGAGTTGAAATATACATAGTTTCATACTTTCTGGTTAGATTTTGTTTTTAATTCTTAAAATAGGGCATTTCAAACAGTTTTGACCATAAAATCTTAATGAATTCCAGCAAGTCAAATAATCCATACATGTTTAATTCTTCACTATGACAAGTGAAACTGAAACTATATGGCACACGCATCTCCGTTTAAAAAGAAAAATAATTCCGCGAAAACATAGCAGAGAGCACTTTACATTGGTTGAAAACTAATACATTGCCACTGATGGTAATTGAAATAGAAATGTAAAACCAGAGGCAGACGATAATGCCAATCTCACGTGGCAATGAGAATTTCATTAACTTATTTATCAAGGAAATAAATAATTTTTCAATACGAAATGATTTTTTCTACATTAAAAGTTATTTAATTTATGTCATAGAACAATAGTTAGGTCCTATAAATATTTTATTGCAATTAAGGATGGGTGGAACATATAATTTCATTTTTTTTATTCACATGCGTTTCCTAATGACATATTCTCAAAAACATATTTATAGATATGAGGCGATGAAAGGCAAAGTGGTGTAAGTCCCATTTTCAACTTTTTTTATTTGAGGGCAAAAATGTAATCCCCATGTTCAATCTACAGTGGATTTGCAAATAATTATTATTTGCAATATTATAATAATCATTATGAACTAATAATTTGTTCAGTTTATAGTGGAAATTTTTGTAATTTTGAAGTGAAACGCTTTGGACTTTCACCACTTGACTTACTGACTTACACCGCTTTGCCTTTCACCGTCTCATGTATGTCAAGATAGGTATAGAGGTTCTTATGCTAGTAAAAAATACTTGAAAGTTAGAGATTTTGTTTCTAATGAATTAAAATTAAAAATCTAAAACATGTTCAGTTTTTGGTATATCCGACCGAATTATTACTCTACAGATATAAATATATATCTATTTAAAATAACTTATTGTCAGAAATTATTAAATTATAATTTTATCTACAGAGAGTTTTAATAAAATTAAAAGAAAAAAATTCCTGACTAATTTCCCCTTTAGAAAAAATCTTTTCAGATATTTTACTCTAAATCAAAAATCTTGAATTCATTTTGATGAAAATGGAACAAAGTCACGCTCTAGAAAACTTTGTAGAGATACCTTTCAAGGAATTTTAGATATAGCTTTGAAAAATGGCAAACCATCAACTCTCAAAAGATTCCATTCCGGGAGAGACCTGAAGTACATGTGTACAGCAGGGTGCGAATAGCATAATAATGCAGTATAATCTCTGTAGAAATATGCAGGTGAGGTAACTTGATTTTAAAACTTCCACTGAGTCTTTTATACCAAGAAAATTTTAAAAAATGCTTTATTGTTTTTTTAAAGAATTTTGTGTCTTACAGCCACTTGCATTTTAATTATTAATAAATGCAATTTTGTACAGTCTATACATTATGGCTCGAGCTAAATATCTTTTTCAATATTTAAGACTCATCTTATAAGTTAAATACTGAATATAAATATTTTTCAAAAGTCAAATTTAGAAAAATTATTAGAAATTTTAGTTTTTGAGTCCAGTGAAGTTTCTACGTGTACCTTTAATCCGATGTCTTTTTTTTCTTTTTTTCGAAACTGAGGCTTTAATATAAATGCAAAAGTAAGCCTTTATGTGCAATTTCATACAAATATTTCAAGCATACATACATACACACACATATATATATATATATATATATATATATATATATATATATATATATATATATATACACCAGTTCCGTAACTGACTGACTAACTCACCTACATATAACGCACAGACTAAACCGCTAGACCAAAAGGGCTAAAATTTTGCATGGCGATTCTTCTTATAGTGTAGGGCTGCACTGAGAAAGATTTTGAAAAATTCCTCTCAGATTTTTTTAATTAAATTTTTAAGCTGTTTTAGTAACTTTTTTTAAAGTTTGCATTTAAAATAATAATTTGAGGGTTATAAAATTTATATCAAGAGAAAAGAACATAAAAATTCCTTTAAAATGAAATCTTTTTCGAATCTTTACCTCCATTTTCTGATTTTTGGTGAATTTTTAAAGATTCATTTTTAGAATTTAATTTATTAAATTCTGATCACGAGATTTCTTTTTCTGGTACTGTAAATAAATTTATCGTCATGTGCATAGCAACGAAATAGACAAAAAAATATTTTTTTTTCTTGTTAATACGGCAGATGATTGGATATTATCCAAAAAAATATTAAAATACAGCAAAAGATATTTTCCTCAAACTGTACTATATTATTTAGTATGTCCTATTAGATTTAATTTGAATATTTTCTTCTACATTATTGTATCTATAAAAATATCCCTTACGATTTTGTTATAAATATATTTTTTTGTTTTTTTACATCGATTGTATACATTGATGGTCGTATTTATTATAAATATATATATACATATATATTTATTTATTTTTGGCATTAATTGCTTACATTGACCGTTGCATTGAATTTGTATGTACTCCGTAGCGAAGTGCAGGTTTTCAGCTAGTATATATATATATATATATATATATATACTAGCTGAAAACCCGCGCTTCGCTACGGAATACATTCAAATTAAATACAACGGTCAACGTATGCAATTTATGCCAAAAAATAAATATATATATTTATAATAAATGCAAAGATCAATGTATACAATTGATGTAAAATATATATCTATCTATGTATATATATTTATAAAAAATCGTAAGGGATATGCATTTTTTTGGATAATATCCAATCGTCTGCTGCATTAGAAAGAGAAAAAAATATTTTTTGTCTATTTAGTTGTTATGCACATGACGATAAATTTATTGAAAGTACCAGAAAAAGAAATCACGTGATCAGCATTTAATAAATTAAATTCTAAAAATTAATCTTTAAAAATTCACCCGAAATCAGAAAATGGAGGTAAAGATTCGAAAAAGATCTCATTTTAAAGAAATTTTTATGATCTTTCTTGTGATATAAATTTTATAACCCTCAATGTATTATTTTACATGCAAACGCAAAAAAAAGTTTAAAAAACAGCTTAAAAATTTAATTTTAAAAAATCTAAGAAGAAGTTTTGAAAAATCTTTCTCAATGCACACCTACACTATTAGAAGAATCGCCATGCAAAATTTCAGCCCTTTAGGTCCAGCGGTTTGGTCTGTGCGTTGTATGTCAGTCAGTCAGTCAGTTAGTGAATGAATGAGTCAGTTACGGAACTGTTTTATATATATAGATAGATATAGATTAAACGTTTGTCACTTGGAGAAACGTTTAATTGACAAAACGTTTACAATATAGACGTTTACAATATAAACGTTTACAATTGACAAACGTTTATAGATACACATTGGTATCTCAAAATTAGAGTAAGAGATGAAATAAAAATACAAAAATATAAAAAGGATTTTAAGTAAAGCATGTTTTTTTAATTATTTTAAGCACCTAAAATAATATTCAAATTAATATTACGTTACTTAATAATTGTGTGCACGTCCGCCATCTTGGATTTTTTTGCGCCAACTTGCCGATTTTACCGTGTTTTGAGGAGTGGAAAATTCTCGCCAATGTGTTTTAAGCGGTGTTTTCAAAACGCTGGACTTTGAATTTTTTTAGCTTTTTTAATAAAAACCACCTGTTTAAATTATGAAACTTAGAAAATTTTTTGAAAAATCATTTAAACGTTGGACTGAGATTTTCTTTTTGTCATTTTTAATTAAAAACTACCTTTTCAAATTTTGATCCATATGAAAAATTTGTTCAAATGAATTTTACTTACAGATAAAATTTCAATGCCATCTATTCAGTTTGCCCTAACTCTTTGACTAATAGCAATGAATCACCAAAATATTATGCCAATATATTGTTAATTAGAAAAAAAATACAGCATTTTCGTACCACCTAAATAACTTGCAATTTAAAAATTATCTAAAATTCTTTGAAAAATGTAAAATAATTATGAACCCATAAATTTATGGTGAGTAACCAGATCCTCCTTTTTTTTTTTTTTTTTTTTTTTTTTTTTGGGTTAGGGCATTGTGGTAATGAAATTTTACTTCGAATAAGAAAAAAAACCCTTTTCCTAAACCAATAATTTAACCTTAACTAACTTTTTAACTTAGGTTCCTGGGGAGAGAGAAGTTGAACTTCAGTTATTTAAATTTATTTGTAATCCACTACAACTTGGAATTATAAAATATTTTAAAATATATTGTATTTAAAATGTATACTGTATTTTACATTTTACGAAAAATGATGGCAGATAATTTTTACTTCAAATAAATGAAATGGTGTATCATTATAGTATACTAATTGACAATCGATAAACAAAATTAAAAGCAACTTAAATTTAATAAGTTAACGAAAAACTGATAATGGATAAAAAAAATTTTCAACAAAAAGACGCTTAGTTTTAAAAATAATTTGCTCTTTTGAGTCTAGTCAATTTGACTCAGATTTCCAGGTCAAGGCCAAGATCTGACCTAAAATTATTATACTGTAATTAAAAGATCACATCAGAAATAACTGTTTGATCTTAAAATTAGAGAATTTGACATTGGGTTATTTTTACCAGAACGCAATAATTATCGCAATGCGAAATGCGCCAAACCCTGGCGGAAAAATCCAAGATGGTGGCCGTGCACACAAATCTAGAGTATCCCCCCTAACTTTATTTCTATTGATCAGATTTACATAATATATAGCCTATGTCCATCTGGAATAATGTACCTTTCAAACAGTGAAAGAATTTTTCAAATAGGTGCAGTGGTTCCGGAGATTACCCTCCACGTACAAAATCTGCTCTCTCTTTATATATTAGTATAGATATATATATATATATATATATATATATATATATATATATATATATATATATATACATAAAATGGATTTCTTAAAGTTCTATGAAAAGAGTTATACTCTAAAATGACAGAATTGTCTTTGAAACAGTAGATTAAACAGGTAGAAGGTGTATTTTATTTTAGAGAACCCATCATTCAAAAAATATGGTAGGTAAGGATGAAAAATACTTACATGCTATGGTGCTGAATTTTATGAGAAGTTTATATTTAAAACTCTTTACAAGAATTGAAATGATAGCTCATATAAACAAACGTATTTGGATGAGCAGTAACATAAAGGCTTCTTGATAGTCAGAACTAAAATTTTAAAATACTTGATTTTATTTGATTGTGGCAATCTAAAATTCTTCATTTTACTGTTTGTGTTTCCGCAATTCTGCTGTTAGGGATATTTGGATGGCTCCCAAAATATTTCATAGAGTTTGATAATGTCAGATGTGTTGATTTCATTATCGTTCTGGTTGAGAGACAAGAAATGAAAATATCTTTAACAAAAGTGGAATTCTCTGATATTTATCTTATAAACATGGGAACAAAAACATCCAGGAACTTCCAACTCTAATATTTGACAGGACTTAACAATCGATAACTCTTAACAATCGATAACGAGTTCTTGTACATCATCAAAATATTTTCAAATCAAATTCATGACGCAAAAGCAAACTACGAGTACTTCTAAATGCATGCGTGCTTTCAGCATTTTGAATGAGAAATTCGGAATGCCGTTTGTAATAAATAGATCTCAGGGAAAGCTGAAATAGAGGCAATTTTTATTTGCTTACAATGCCTTCGTAGAACTCTGAAAATAATAGCCCAATCGCTCTTCGAGCATAAATATCAGATAATTTTGTCTAAAGCGAAAAACAAAGTTGTATAAAGCAAAACAGAATGATATGTGGAGTGGAGTAGAAGTTGCATGCATATGCAACCGTCACACGCTGTTTAGGTTGTTGCTTAAAAGTATACAGTTGCTTAAAAGTATACATGTGTGCTTAAAAGTATACAGTTAGTTCTGGAGAAGGAAGTAAAAGATGCCATTGCTCAAGAATTCTAAACTAAAATCATTAAAACTCATTCAACAATTTTTATGTTATCTTAAGTTTCAAATTAGGTTTTACATTCGATAGCCTGCCTTGTTGAAATAGGAATTAATCCAAAAATGATTTTAAAAACTCCTGCGAAGAAGCGTTTCATCATTGATGTAATAGACTTGCTAGAAAAGTTATTTTTGATTGATTATCTTGAAACAATTTAAGGATATATGATAAAAAGTTTCAAATACCCTAAATCAATAGGTGTATTTTTTAAATATTATTCAAGCTTTGGGTTTCTCGAAAAGACTAAAAATCCGTCTTAATTTACCAGATAGTTAAATTATAAGCAGGAAATAATGGCTTAAAAAATTTATTTTGATCCGCTACCGTAAAATAATTTATGGAAATTTTTATATTGGCCTAAATATTTTAAACCAACAAATTTGGCTTCTCTCTTTTAAGCTGTCAGAAGCTTGAAAACCACGAAAAATTTGTTCGAATTATCTTACTGTTAATTTTTTAGTAAATCATAAAATCCCATTTAGTTAATATTCTGAGCATTAAGTTAGTAACTTTCGAGTAATGTTACTAAATAATTTATTTTAATACTGAATAATATAGCCAGAAAAAGGAATCGATCACCTGGACTTCGAAGCCATTGCGCTGACCATAAGACCATCCCAGTTTTTTTATCTTTAATAGAATACCTTATGTCCCAACAGCAAGTAAACAAAACTTTCCTTTACAATTCTCTAAATTGTCATTATCATTCAAACAATGTCTATTTTTAAGCATCTACAGAATATTAATCATTTTGACAAGCAACTTGATCTCAGTGCTACAGCTGAGAGATCGAAATATCCAATTTCGTGAAGTAAACCACACTTCAAAGAGGCTGAAAATTTTTCTTCCAAGCACGTAACTAAAGCTGCTTGGATGATTTTAGAAAGATCTTTCTGACCGGAATAAATACAAAAAGTTTCTTTCTTCTTGACATGAAAGTATGGGGTTAAAATCTGTTGAAGAATCCTACTTTTCTTAACAAATTTTTGCTCAAGATAAACGTTTTCATGTTTGTGGTGGCAAGAAAAACTGTTTAGGATATTTTGGAGAGGCAATTATCTCTGTATCCGAGAGCTGCAATAAATGTTATACGGCAAATATTAAATGTGGTATAATATTGTTGGGAAAGGCAGTCTCGAGGAATAAATTCGAAAAATCATTTTTTCTTTTTCCTTGCAGTATCTTTACTTGATGGACTTACAGCAGTAAAAATTTAACCCACGTGGCTATAAGAGGAGAGCACATACAAACACCCACACATGTATATATATATATATATATATATATATATATATATATATATATATATATATATATATATATATATATATATATGACGTATTCCGAATGCAGCGCCACTATTTTGCATAATGTAGTATTGTTCAGCACCTTTTACTTAACAACATATTCAAATTTTAAACAGATTGGCCTAGTTTTGAACGTGTTATCCCTCTTTTTGTGATTTTCCTTAATTTTTTATAGCTAGTGTATATTTTTATTTATTTATTTATTTATTTATTTATTTATTTATTTATATGTATGAACGAAGAGTTCTCGTGATTATGAAGTAATCAAAGCAGTAGTTAGAGAGGTAGGAAATATTCCCAACCAGAAGAACTAAAATAGCGAAACTATCTCATAAATGATAGCTACATTAACACACAAAATCATGAAAGGAAGGGTTTTCCGTTCTGTCAAATCCATTTATATATACATACTAAGGAGGGTATTTATCAAATAAGTCAATATTGTGTCGCCACACTTTTGGCTAATTAGTGTGCAAATAGTAAAAATAACATTATTTTATATACCACATTATTTTATTATAATTTACCATTTAAGAATACCTCTTTGACAATTTATAATAAATTCAAGTCATGCATAGTTGATGTTTCATTTTCACATTCCAATTGCACTAAATCATGCAATATATACTCCATAAAAAAATGCAAATTTTTGTTGGGAAAATCCCACTTCTTTACCACAATGTGCAACCAGCGTTTTATATATCGCCGCAATTTACCTCATCCTTTGAATGAAGCATGACGAAAATCTGATGTTTGAGGGATTTTGTAAGGAAACATATCTATGTTATCAAGTTTCGCTCGAATATTGTGTTTCAATTGAGATTGCCTCTAAACCGAAATCGGATTTCGATCTGCATTAAATTATGCCGTAGCGAAGGTCTTTTATTCAAGTACTAAAGCAGGTATTGATAAACATTTGTGGACGCGTCCCGCTCAGTAGCATTATTTAAACAATAGTTTTCGGAGGAACAAATGGCTTTCATGTGTATAATTCAACATTATTGGAAACACCCTGTAAAGACGTGCGCGTAATTTATACCTAATACAATTTCATTATTCAACTATACCACCATAAACTTGTCGCTGCCGGCTATTCATAAGCTATTTAGAACTGTAGATGATTTTTTATCGCACCAAAAAGAAGGTTCATTTGGCTATGTTTTATTGTAAATACATCAATGTATTCGTGTAATCTATAATTCAATAACTGGAACTAATTATTTCTTAAAAAACATTTTTGAGATCGGAAAAAGGTGTTTTTGATATCATCTGCTATTGATCCGCTATATATCGTAAATACTCAGCGGAGAAAAATACTACAAGCCATTTACCGAGCTAGCCCGGTTTTTCTAAAAATAAAATCTTCAGCCATAAATGAAGGTTTCCCCTTCCAGCCGACTTATGACAACGATGAAATTTCAAATTTAAAACCATTTTTTTGGCCTAAATTAAGGTACATTTGTAAAATACAATTAAAATAGCAAGCAGTTCACCTTAACTACTGTTTATGTTTTTATCACTTGTTGGGACAATTTTTTGCCAAATTTGTTAGCCTCTGAATTTTGATGGGTGATCATTAGGTAACGTCCTTTTCTGGGACGTTCGCCAAAAGTTTCCGCAAACCTAAAATATTGCAGAAAGGTAACTTATCAAAATAACTATAATTTAGAAAGCCCTGGCCCGATTTTTTAAACTTCGTTTTATTACTTTTCTACTCATTTAAGGATAACAATATTCTTATAAGTATAGAGCTACTGCGCACCATTTTTGTAGTTTTTAATTATAGGCAAAGTAAGAATTTTACTTTTATATAGATCGCCGTGGTTCGTGATAAATTTTATATTTATTTTGGACACGAATCTGAGAGGGAAAAAATATTAAATCGTGCATTAAGTAAGTTTACGTAATGTTAATAATTTGCTATATACATTTCCATGGAAACAAAATGTTTGGCTCAGAATATGAAATGTTAAATTCGCCCACATTGAAGCAAATACAAAACCAAATATTGCGCCCTTTTCGCGGCATTCGCGAAGAACTTACCTAGCGTTAAAGGCTTTGAGAGTAATAATGAACCATATAACTATAAAAACAAAGTAAAACCTACAGCAAAGAACTCCTCAGTAAGGGTTCACTGGGGTTCTAAATAAAAAGTTTTCTTTAGCCAAGCAAAATTAAACCTTTGGATTGCAAACCAGATCTTTGTATGTCAAACAGTTACGAACAGTTAGCAGATAAACTATTCAGTCCGCCAGTTGTTTGCTTGACAGCTTAAAAATGAATGTTCTAAAAGATCTTGGAAATGTTCCGCATGTGATCAGTCCTTGGTAGCACTGTACTGAGATCCGTATTTTAAATAATTTTTTTCATGTATTAAATTATCAGTAGGTATTCGGGTATGTGATATTTTCACTTTTAGTCGACAGGAGATGAAAATGATCTGAAAATCAACAAACACTTTTATTTCTAGGTACAAACAAACACTTATGTCTTATTAAAGGTGGGAGATCAGTGGACATCGTAAATCTTCAATCCTGACGTGTTGTTTTTGCTGTGTCTAATACCCCCTGGCTGGAATCTATTCCAGACTAGGTCCATATAGTCTATCGGGAAAAGGGATGCGGCTTCGGTTTTGTAATGGCACCTCAAGGGTCGGAGTCCTATTTAGCCAGGTGCCTCCTCAATTTTGACCGATGACCCCAAGGGGTGACATATGGGGGATCGTACCCTCTCCCAACCTCTCTGACCTCATAGAGGAACTTCCCTGTCTACGAATTTAACGTGCCCATATCCGGCCTAGACACGGTATTTAAGGCTGCTATGTACTAACCCTTTTGGATTCGCTCACCTCAATGTTAACCTATGGAGAAAATTCGTCCACGGATTGCCAACTTGGATTCAAAGATTTTTTTTTTTAAATTGTACTCCGTCATAGAGAAAGAAATTTTACATTTGTGTACGTTTTTCATTTTTTACAAAAAAATCAAATTAATATTTTAAAATTTAAATTATTCGGAGGAAAATCTGGTATAGTGTGTTTTAAACGCTCATAAATTCCTTCGGTGGACGAAATTTATAAAATGAATCCTGTAGCGCTTTGCAGAAAAGTTCAGGCTATCTGACAATACCAATTTTATTTGATTATCGGCATTTATGTACCTGTAAATGGTTGACAAAAATGTATTTTAAATAAAAAATTTGGGGACAGTGCTTAATCCCCCTATAGAGAGAGAGCCATTACAATCCCTCAAAATGTCAGTCCCAAGAGGGGTGGAATTCTCAAACTGTCAACTGGACTCCTCCTACCACAAGAGTCTGCAAGAAGAGGAAAAGGGAAATACGATTTTTTTTTCTTAGTACATAGCAGCCTTAATAGCGTGTGTCGGGATTCGATCCAAGCTTCCTCAGCACAAAAAATCAGCGCGCTACCACAAGGCTACCTCGAGTGCTCTCTTCAATACGAGTGTTAAGTTATTGGAGAGTTCATCTTTTCTAAAGAATAATTACCATAATTTTTCATACTACTTTTCTGCATTTAACAATATTTCTTTAAATTCTATGTGCGTGTTTTTGAAATATATTTTTATATTAATTTAGTTTTTAAAAAATCAGTTTTAATTATGTAGTGTTCGATTCCAGTAATTTAATGCCTTGTTAAACATTAAACAAAGAAAAATTTCAACTTTTAAAAAACTACACGCTCTTTAGTCAAACGCCTATCTTAATATTCAAGAAAACAAAATTTAATATTTTGCGTTTGCTAATCCCTTATTAGGAAAATACCGAGGGAAAATTCCCAATTACTTAGCATTAGGATTCAAGATCTGCGATGGTAACTGATGCACAGCCTTAAGATATTTTGAATTTTCACTTAATTAGTTGCTTGAGAGCTGTAAATTCAGTTCTTATACAAAAAAACTTTGTTTATTAAAGCTCGCATCTCAATTAATTTTATCTATAGCTCTGTGTACATACCAAAACTTGAGTCTTACCTTTCCCCACTGATCAAGTTTGAACAAGTCTTGTTCAAAGAAGAAACTAATTATTCCTAGCAAAATTTAACACAAATTAATTAACTCGCCTGAGGATATTATTCTTTTTGCATGGATTTACTTTATTAAAAGAGGAAAATAGAAAAAAATAAGGTTATTAAACTTTTAAGAATTAATTCATTAACAAGACACAAAAATGATTACAAACTGGAACATATGTCAAATTGGTTTTATTATTACAAAGCATTTTGACTGAATTATGAAACTGCTTCAGGCTATCTCTCTCTGGTTTCGAAATTAGGAAAGGAATTTAGAAAATACTCTCAACTTAGACAAAGTAGAAGAATTGTTATTGAAGTATATAAAATCATAGTCTTTGTCTAAAAACAAACAGTATCGCATAATGTGAGTTTAATGTTTCTCTGCTAATTGCTATTAAACAGTACAAGTTGCGCACTGGAATACAACTGGCGGTTCCATTTGGGGTGATTTATAAATTGCGCCAATCATTTAAGGGGTAATCCAGTAAATCAGTTATCAGAGATTCATACATACTTCTTCGGTGATACAAGTCAAATTATGATCGTAAAATAGATCAAAATTTTTTAAAGAAATTTGTTGATCAGCTAAATATATTTTTAAGACTTGAAAATTGGTATTTTAAAAAGTGAGGAATGTGGTTGTTACATTAAACTTCATGATTCCAAAATAGCTCCAGTGTTTTAAATGATCAACTGTCGGCAAATTATCTTTGAATTAATTCCTCAGCAAGACACAAAATTACTACAAACGAGAACCTATGTCAAGTTAGTTTTATCACAAAGCATTTTGACTGAATTATGAAACTGTTTCAAACTATCTGTCTCTGGTATCGAAATTAGAAAAGAAATTTAGAAAATACTTTTAAGTTAGACAAAGTAGAACAATTATGTCTCTGAACTATGTTTCTTTTCTAATTTGACACCAGGTGTTATGTCTATGAACTATGAAGACACTAACAAGACACAAAATATGAATAATTATTAAGAATAATTATAATAATTAGGTTATTAATTATAATAATTAAGTTATTGATTATAATATTTAATAACTTAATTATATATCTTATTGCTATCTTATTGTTATAATTAATAACTTAATTATATATCTTATTGCTATCTTATTGTTATAATTAATAACTTAATTATATATCTTATTGCTATCTTATTGTTATAATTATTATATCTTATTGTTATAAATTATAATAATTAAGTTATTAATTATAATAATTAAGTTTATGAATAATTATTAAGTAAATTTCAAAATTTAAATACGCTTTAAATTAAGATTAATTATATTTTCTATTTTTCTTATTAATTACTACAGTTTTTAATCCTAACAATGGAAGTTTTTAAGATAAACCTGTATTTTACAAAATGCCTGAAGCAGCCATCCATGTAACTAATTTTCAGGGGGGAAAATTGAATGCGAAAAATAAAGCATTCCCACTCTTCTGAATTTCTGAGAATTATTTTCTCATCTTCAAAGAACAACTTAATAAAAACATGACACCTGATTCGAAATTTGTTTCGACACTGAAGTTTAACGAAACGGCATTGGCAGCCCGTCAACCTCGCCCACCGTGCATTATCCTCGTGACCAGACTGATTAAAAGGCATAAAAGTTGCAAAAAAGCAGGTGAACTTCAAAGAAGGGATAACCTTACAGGACAAACACGCGGCCCGAACATAATGGCGTGTTTTGTCAGTCGTGCTACACGGCTTCGCGCCTGAAAAATACAAAAAATTTTCCTCATCCACGGGCACAAAGGCTGACAGTGCCACGCACTCAACGGAGAAATAACAGTCGAATTTCGGGATAACAATCCTTTGGTTTAATGCAAATTCTTCTCAGAGCTTCAACACTAAGAAGGAAACAGATAGTTAACCAAACAGTATTTAATTAGGGTATTTTATTTTAAAAAATTATACAGGAAGAGAAACAGACGTTGATTTTCCAATTAGTTAAACCAGCCAATCTCATTTTTATAAGTAAACTTAAATAAAATACCTTTGCTTGAAGTAAGTGGTCAATCAAATAAGATGTTTTGTGCAACAAGGCAGTTTATCCCGCTGATGTTAGGAGGATGTTTGGTAAAAAAGATCGGTAATACAACATTAGAAGAGCGTAGGAAAGTTAGTTAGACGGAAAATCAATTTGGAAAATAATTATCTGTATACATATCCCTTTCTCTTAATCGAATGTTTACTGCGTTTTGAAAATAATCGTTGTTACTTTGTTAGAAAAACATAGTGATGAGATAGAGTTTAAAAATGTTTTAACAGATTGTAATCGATGAACTCGTTTTATCAGCGGAAAGTGTGTAACGTACTTGTAGTTTTAGAAATTATATGCATGAATAAACAGATGGATAAAATGATTAAATGGAGGAAAGTATTCAATGATTCACTTATAAATACTGAAAGATGGTTTGGGATAAACGAACATCTATTTGCATTGTTAAGATCACTGTAAACATATACATAACAATCAGTTGGCGTAGTGCGGGGTATACTCAAACACGAAACAGGTGTCTTTAAGTAATCTTGTAAGCATTTACTTCCTTATGAGCAATTGATCGTCAAGACTTTCTTTTAACGTAACTTTTAACATTTTTTTTTCGCTTGACTCGTCATCAAAGATAAAAAAAAAGTATAATTAAAGTATCAACACAAACGATTTATTGTCCAATTGGCATGGTTCTAATAAGGAGGAAAAGAACAAAATATTTGTTATGTATATATATATATATATATATATATATATATATATATATATATATATATATATATATATATATATATATATATATATATATATATATATATATACAGTAGGATCTCGATCGATCGTCCAATGAATCATCGTTTTCCCGCATTTATCGTTCAGTTCAGTCGGTCCCTTGAAAGACGATATATCGAGATTCCACCGTATATATATATATATATATATATATATATATATATATATATATATATATATATATATATATATATATATATATATGTATATATATATATATATATATATATATATATATATATATATATGTATATATATATATATATATATATATATATATATATATATGTATATATATATATATATATATATGTATATATATATATATATATATATATATATATATATATATATATATATATGTATATATATATATATATATATATATATATATATATATACATATATATATATATATATAATGCGGAGGCACTTGTCGCGAAGACATTCGCTTATAAATCACCGCAGTTTTACTGGCCATTCTATTATGGGGGTGCCATATAGGCGGACCAGCATTGCCCCCTATGAAGGGACGACACAAACGGAGGCATTTTAGTGGCGCTTCGCCAGAATTCGATCCGAGCACCCTCAGCACCGAAAACTAGCGCGCTGTACCACAAGGACGCGACGGCCCTATATGTATATATATATATATATATATATATATATATATATAAATTGGAATCTTGATCGATCGTTTTCGTATCCATCGTTTTTCCGTATGTGTCGTTCATTTTATCCAGTCCCAAAGATCATATTGCTTTGTTATGTTTCCGCATCTATCGATTTCCCGCATTTATCGTTCATTTCAATCGGTCCCTTGAAAAACGATAGATCGAGATTCTACTGTATATATATATATATATATATATATATACACACATAAATTACCATCGTGACTCGACGATAAACGACACATACTTGAAAACAATTATTCGAGCGACGATCGAGCGACATTCCATTGTATATATATATATATATATATACAGAGAGAGAGAGAGATTGAGAGAGAGAGAAAGAAATTTTTATTTATTTATTTATTTATTTTCCCCTATGAATAGTTATATCCAATAACAATATAACAGCAGGACAGACAGAATCTGCAACTCGAAATTGTAACACTCTTTACCAAACAAGTTCCAGAGGTAATGAATAAAAATGAGTAAAAAGGAAGAATAACAGTCAACGCAGCTAATCAGCGACTGATACTTGTAAAGTTGTTTTTCAGGAGAGCTGATTTGCGACTAGGAATTCGTGCTGGTGTGCTTTCATTTTCCCTTCCTTGTAAAATCATACACTTTGAGGAAGTAGTCGGGGATAAAATTAAATCAATAATTGCAATTTTCGTTGGTAGGGTTAATTAAGAACGTGCCATAACGTAGTCCGGTCGAATAATCGATAAACGCGTCTTCGGAGTAGAAAGTTGTCTTGGGGTCGACTCACAAGTTAGACTATTCTTTTTTAAAAAGTTTGCATAAAGTGTTGGAAAGTGGAACGGAGAGTAATTGCCGTTGCAAAGTAGAACAGAAGAAATAAAAAAAATCAGAAAACTATAATAAGAAGCTATAAAGGCATTTTTTTTTACATATTTACACAGGTACTAATTCATCAGTCCTTTTTTTTTTTACAGATTTTAATGACTGAAAACAAGTCATTAAAAGCAATGAACACTGCTTAATTCTTCGCTCCATTTTGAAAGTAATCACACACCGTGTAAAAAAATTTCACCACAGATTTGCGGGCTCTAATTTTATTCCCGAGGGACGCATGGTTGACTTTTGAGGAAAAGTGAATTCAACATCGAGCATTTCAGCAATGCGACTTAGTTACTGATTAATATTATTAACTGCGAGCGTAATGGTGCCTGATCACGAACGGACGCGCCCTGTTTTGACGCCCGCTCTGTGGCGTCATATCACCCACGCAAATTATTGCATGAAAAAGATTGCAGTTTCCCGACATTTTGGGAGTACGCGCTGTTGTACCACACACCCACGTGTGTATCTATAATCGGAATTTTGAGGGACATGACTCCCACTGGAGACTAATTTTAGAGTCGAAATAATTTCTTTACGGAATCTGGACAGCATGAAAATAAAATGAAACTATATTTATAAATAAAAAAAGGAATAAATGTAAGTATTTGGGACGAAAATTTGTAGGCTGGATGCATGATATTGCTTTGCAGTCGGTTGATCATCAATTACCAGAACGCCTCAGCTAGCTTTACGCTGAAGGTTTTTCGAGTTTACTACTGTGAATTGGAGTAGTAACCTTTAAAGATGATAAAATCTTCTTTCGTTCATTCTTTTCAAGGGCAGAAAAATTAGTTTCGTGTTGCTAGGTTTTTAACTGTCATGAGACCTTTCTAGCATTGAAACGGTAGGGATTAGATAAAACCTTGAGATATTGCTATAAATATCATAGTTATTCAAGGTATGTAAAATGTCCAAAATAAAAAGACCAGGCCGTTGTACTTGCCTTGGCTCACTGCGTAGGCCGGAACTTTCTGAATAGGATGCAGCCCTAACAGTTCCCCCTTAAGGTAACCGATTTGGTTAGGCCTCCCAATGACGAGACCGATTGGTTACCTTGATATATGATTTAGTTCCTTTACTGCTCGATTGGTTACCTTGATATATGATTTAGTTCCTTTACTGCTACAGAATCTTGCATTATGGAGCGTTGAGCCCTAAGTGTGTGATTTCGGTTTATTTTTGTCTGCATACTTCCTGCTAATAATTATCTTGCTTTGTTGAACTGTTTACTTTTAGTTATATTTGTCCGTTTTCAGTATAAGAATTTGTTGCAACTGCGCAATCTTTTATTGAAAAGTTAAAATTTTCAACGCTAGGGTAGGTTTTCTGTTAATTTGTTCGTCAGTGTATGCCCTCTTTATACGTTTTATTTCATGATGAATTATTTGCATTATTTGTGTTAATCAACATAAATATATATATATATATATAATAAAGATGTGTACAATATATATATAATAAACTAGCTGAAAACCCGCACTTCGCTACGGAGTACTTTCAAATTAAATACAACGGTCAATGTATGGAATTAAAGCCAAATATATATATATATATATATATATATATATACTAGCTGAAAACCCGCACTTCGCTACGGAGTACATTCAAAGTAAAAACATCAGTGAATGTATGCAATTAATGCCAATATATATATAATAAATACGACGATCAATGTATATAATTGATGTCAAATATATATATATATTTATAAAAAAATCGTAAGGGATATTTTTATAGACAAAATAATGTAGAAGAAGATATTCAAATTAAATCTAATATAAAGAATACTAAAGAATATAGTACAGTTAATATAGTACAGTTTCTAGAACATTTCTTTTACTGTATTTTAATATTTTTTTGGATAATGTCCAATCGTCTGCCGCATTAGCAAGAAAAAAAAAATTATTTTTTGTCTATTTAGTTTTTATGCACGTGACGATAAATTTATTGAAAGTACCAGAAAAAGAAGTCACGTGATCAGCATTTAATAAATTAAATTCTAAAGATTAATCTTAAAAAATTCACCAAAAATCAGGAAATGAAGGTAAAGATTCAAAAAAGATTTCATTTTAAAGGAATTTTTCTGATCTTTCTCGTGATATAAATTTTATAACCCTCAAATTATTATTTTAAATGCAAACTTAAAAAAAGTAAAAAAAACAGCTTAAAAATTTAATTTAAAAAAATCTAAGAAGAATTTTTCAAAAATCTCTCTTAGTGCACCCCTACACTATAAGAAGAATCGCCATGCAAAATTTCAGCCCTTTAGGTCCAGCGGTTTGGTCTGTGCGTTGTATGTCAGTCAGTCAGTGAATGAATGAATGAATGAATGAATGAGTCAGTTACGGAACTGTTTTATATATATATATATATATAATAAATACGACGATCAATGTATACAGTTGATGTAAAAAAATGTATATATTTTAAAATAATCCTAAGGGATATTTTCATAGGCAAAATAATCTAGAACAAAATTGTACGATTAATATAGTACGATTAATATAGTACAGTTTGAGGAACATAATATCTTTTACTGTATTTTAATATATTTTTGGATAATGTCCAATCGTCTGCCGCATTAGCAAGAAAAAAAAAGTAATTTTTTTTTGTTAATTTGGTTGTTATGCACGTGACGATAAATTTATTTAAAGAACCAGAAAAAGAAATCACGTGATCAGCATTTAATAAATTAAATTCTAAAAATCAATCTTTAAAAATTCACAATATACATACGTACATATACATAGATACATATATACATAACACATACATACATATATACAAACCAAAGAGGTAAGCAACGATAAGTAATCCTACATGAATAACACGTGGTAGGTTCGTTAGAAGAGACTACCTGAATTTTTTTATTAATGGTAAAGTGTGGCAAACGAAGCCACGTCACATAGAATAAAACATGAGATCAATGACATCCGACGAGTGACAAATTGAGGCTAGATTCAGCCGTTTAGCAAAAACTACTTTTATCCTAACAGGACAGTGTGTAAGATGGCACTAATTGGTTTCTTTTCCTTTTCAGGATATCATATGGTGCATCTTTATCAAGAGGAAGATCTTATCAAGAAGATCTCTATCTAGAGGAAAGAGCAATAAATTTGTTTTTAGTTTCTCAGGCGATGTAAAAAATACATCCAATAGCACATGTTTTCCGGTTTAAGACATTTCTGAAGATTACTTATGGATTTTCATTCTTCGTGGCACATTCCCACAATGCTGGGCGGGATTAATCGAGATTTAACTTCTAAATAATACACGACTCACTAAATAAGGTATCAGAAGATAAAGTTTTTAGATTCCCAATGAAAGGGAAAATCCGCGATCGACCTTTCTTAAATAGAAACCTTAAGGGCTAGAAACCGAGACCCCTAGATTTTCTTATTAGCAAATGAGAAAAAAAACAAACATCATTGAACAGCTATCTAGTCTGCTGTATAGAAACTAAAAAGTAACAGACAAAATAATCATTTTGCTTGACTTTTTTGGCGTCACTTTGAAAAGCCATTTTGAGAGATTTTTGTGCCAAAGGCATATTCTAACCCTCGCATCTTCCTTCCAATATGCTACCTTCAAGTATTTGCAGACAATTTGCGTAGGTTGTTTGTTTACGTTTCTAACTAAGCCTTATAAAAGTAAGGCAGGTTTGAAAAGAGCAGACTAATCCAAATTGCTCGTAGCTAAAACGTCGTAGGCGACTTCATTGAATACCATTAGTTCCTTAAATTCAATTCAAACAGTTGAATAATTCAAAAACGTGGAGGATTTTCCATTAGAGTTAAGGTTTTAAGTCACTCTAGGAGTCAAATTGAAAGCGTATTCCATGTTTGAAATTAAATTGGCATTACTACAAGCTTGTTAAAATAAATGCAGTTAACTTGTACATGTACGTATTTACACCGAGTTAAGGGTAAATTTTTGCTCCAGTTTGGCTGGCGTATTGTTGGGTCCGCAGATCTCCAGTCCTCATGTGAAGCTGTGGGGTCTATTCCGTTGAATATTTTCTTGAGCACAGATGAACATTTTTTTTTTCTTTTTGCATTTGAAAATTCAATGCCTGTGTTCAAAAATGGTTTTATTTTGACTTAATTTTTTTTTCGTAAACATTTCGTTAATTCCGTCGCGAAAGACATCAAAAGTTTGTTACCCTATACATACTAATAACTGAAAACCTTTAAATTTAAAAAAAAAACTCCTCGCTATTAAACGTTTACTTTCAAATGAAAAAGCAGAATTCCAAAAATATTCATTTCTTAATCTGCGATTACAAAAATATGGAGCGGAAAGTTCTCAATAGCTTAACATGGAATTGAAAATCAACGATGCCAACTGATGCGGTTCCAATATCAAACGAATTGGCCTAAGTCGGGGGAGTGGGCTGTACAGATTCTGTGCCTTCGAAAGTGGCCCGATTTGTGCCGACTGCTAAACCTTACAGATTTCAACTATCATGAAATATTCCCTTAATGCGTCCTCCCTATTTAATGTTTAAGTTGTATTTTTAACATACATTATAAGTGGATTTTCTGCAAAGAATAAGACTTTTTAGGTTACCTATTTTGACGTTCATTACCAAAAGAGATATACGAGTAAAAAATAAATACATCAAATAGCACATGTTTTCCGGTTTAAAATGTTTCAGAAGATTACTTATGGATTTTCATTCTTCATGGCGCATTCCCACAATGCTGGGTGGGATAAATCTAGATTTAACTGCTCAATAATACATTAGAAAACTTGCTAAATAAGGTATCAGAAGATAAAGATTTTAGATTCCCAATGAAAGGGAAAATCCGCGATCGACCTTTCTCAGATAAAAACCTTAAGGTCTAGAAACGGATACCCTTAGATTTCCTCATTAGCAAATGAGAAAAAGAAAACATCATTTTCTTCGACAACTGAAGTGAAAATGCAGTCACGGTGTTTTAAATTCAAACATTTCGTGCCAAGGTTTTCAATTAAGTATAAGAATCACTTAATTAAGTATAAGAATTGTTAAGTACGAGAATCTCCAAGATCTGAAATATATCGGTAGATTGAAAGAAAAAGTAACTATTGCGTATTTGGGTTTCAGGATTTCAGTATTCTACTTATATATATATGTATGTATGTATATATATATATATATATATATATATATATATATATATATATATATATATATATATATATATATATATATATATATATATATATATATATATATATATATATATATATTATATATATATATATATGCATGCCACCTTCATGGTGTAGTGGTTGGTTAGCGTTCTGAGTTGCTACGCAGTGGGTTTGGGTTCCAATCCCGAATAAGGCTTGGTTGCTTTCGTATCGTCCCCCTCATGGGGAGAAATTCTAGCTCACCTGAGGCTCAGCTATTTTACTGGCTACTTTATTATGGTTGCTCCCATAATAAAGTAGCCAATAAAATAGCGGTGAATAACAAAAGGTACATGTCTAATGACAATTGCCTCCACATTAGACTATATATATATATATATATATATATATATATATATATATATATATATATATATATATATATATATATATATATTATACAGAGGTTGTTCACACATTTTTAGACGATGTATATTGTATTCACAAAACTAAATTACATAAAATTCTTGTGTTTTAAATGTTCTATTTGACATCCATTATTCTGAACTATCTTTCGACACCGCAATTTCCAGGATAATAATGCCTTTTGAAGTGTCAGAAGAGGTATTCTATCCCATTCCTCCTGAACACCTTTCCAGAGTCCTGTAAGGGTTTTGGGACGACGTTTGGATAATGCAGATTTTAAAATTCCGAAAGCACAAAAATCCATAGGTGATACATCGGGAGATTTAGTAGGGATATCAGTGAAGGGTATGGCCTTGATACCAGTTTTTTGTTCCATTTCTTTTAGGCAATTTACAGTGGATTTTGATGTGTGACTGCTAGCTTTGTCCTGATGGAGTCTCATAGATTGATGGCACTGTGGGTAAAGCGATGGTATTTCATTCAGAAAAATTGGCGATAAAATATGTTCCTGATAGTATTTGAAGAAGACGATGCACATTGCGTTTTTTCGCTTTCTTAAGATTTAAATCAACGTTTATCATTTTGTTTACAGTGGACACCGAGCATTTTAATGATTTTGCAACTGTCCTTTGACTAGGGGTATTTTCTTTTAACATTAAACAACGTACCTTTGCAATAGTCGAAGATGTCCGTTTTTTCCTTGGATACTTGTTTGGAATTTATGCCCACTTGAGGCTCCAATTTGACGTTTTTTTCCTTTGTTGTTGACGATATTACCTATCGACGCTTTAGATATCACAAAACCATGACTCTCACATCGTTTTTGGATAACGGAGTATGCATATTTCTCTTCGGAAAGAGCATAAATGTAGCCTTCGAACTAATCCTTTGTTAAAAACGCCATTTTGAATAA
>OU015496.1:189536550-189541550 GCA_907164885.2 Dolomedes plantarius
CGTCCCTTCAAACCTCACGAAGAAACTTGCCAGCCTACCGATATGCCCATATCCGGCGTAGACACGAGAATATTCCCTGGCGCTTGCCGGGTCTCGAACCGACCACCTTGAGGGCCGAATCCAGAAGTAACAATCCCTAGGATGCTCCGGGTCTTTGGCTCTAAGTCTCTATTGTATATTTTAAGCAAAGATAATTAATAGGACAATATGAAATTATGTGTTAAAAATTAAAAATTTAGAATTTAAAAGTATGTCAGGTTTTTTACATATATTCGATGGAGCAATATTTATACTACCATAACTTTTTTACTTTTCTGCGTATAAAATTTTCAAAAAAATTAATCTCCGGGATTTAGAAGAATTCTAACTAAAGAATCTGAAATTTTTAATTGAAATTCTGACAGGCCAAAAAAAAATCATATTTGGGGTGACTTTTAATTGGATAAAAAATTAATTGTCTTTTCTTTCCAAAGATAATTATTATGCACTTCTTTTTTAAATCTTGTGTCTAAGGTCCCTCAAGCCTTAACAAACTGGAAAACGGAATTGTTGAGAGAGTTTGTCAAATCATGCATTCATACTTCATATTTATGAGAATAAAAGGCATCATGCTGTAGTACAAACATAAGATTTGTGTGATGAAACTGCTAAAGATTCCGCAAGTCGTAAGCATTACAATGGGCGGTTCCGACCTCCTGTCAGGTTTTAAAAAATTGGACCAAAAATTATAGCGTTTACTCGAGATGGAAAGCCGCCAAAAGTATTTTCACGATTCCCAATCATATCGATCAAAGTTCCGTCTAGACAAACATTCCCAATCCAGCATCTAAAAGTAATTTTAAGACATAAAAGAACTCCCTTTAGAGAAATTTCCGCGTTTGTGTTTGTTGCGGATTTGCCCAATTTGTGAGAACCATGTTTTAAATTTCCCACACGCTTTTGCTAAATACGAATTTTCCTCGACTATCAGCTTTCTCAAGTTCGTAGCCTGTTTACTGATTCCATCTCTCTTTATTTTCCATAGTTTCTGCTTATTGCTTTTTGTTCTGAAGAGCCTGAAGTGGATGTGATTAGTCACGCATATGATTTCGGCACCTTATTTCCAGGCGAATACGGATTAACGGAGCTTATATACTTAACTTATGCTTTACAGAGTGTTATAATTTGAGTGAAAATGCCCTTCAATTTAAACATATTGAGTTAAAGGTACGAACAATACCTTCATAATGAAACGCTGCAGACGGGAAAAATTGGTAACTAAGGGCCTGTTCATATAGGAGTCCGTTGCGTTGCGTTAAGGAAAAGATGACGTTGAGACGAAAATAAACCAATCATAGGCGTTAAAAATTTCATTGCTAATCGTTTGGAGGCCTATGATTGGTTTATTTTCGTCTCAACATCATCTTTTCCTTAACGCAACGCAACGGACTCCTATGTGAACAGGCCCTTACGCACTAAAGGAAATCTATAAATTTGCGTGAAGTCTAATCCATTATGAAAAGGATTTCTAATAAGTCAGGTCGTTTCCAGACTTTAAAAAATCCCTTTCTGATCTCTAATCTGTTTATACAGGTTATGTTGATAGTATCGTATCATTTGTTTCTTAATGAGTATTTGTGGAATACTTTCATTGTCTATGGGCATTATTAAGCTATAGTTTAATGACATGGATTATACATGGGCACAATTCATAATGAAAAAAAAATAGGACTCACTTTTACCGTGTTTTATGGATTAGACATACAATGTTTTTGTCATACAAGTTTGCCAAACTAAATTTTCCTAGTAAAAAGTCGGAGATACTAAATATTCAAATAAATAACCTCTCTCTCTCTTACACACACATGAAAATGTCTGTAAAAAGGAACGCGTAATATTTTCCAACATATAATTATCTCTACCCTTTGGCTTTGCCGCAAAGGAAATTACTTAAAGACACCTAAATATATTAATTTTTTTTTGCGTGAAGTCTAATCCATTATGAAAAGGATTTCTAATAAGAATTAAATATATATATTAATTTTTTTTTGTCTGGTGTTGGTGATGGGGGCTTCTATGCAGTTATCTTTCCGGTCTGCTTACGAGGTGGTGTTGCATCGAAAATTATATTTTAGAGTAGCAGGTATTATTTTCTGATAGATTCGTCCTTAGATTTTAGAATGATCTTGTAGTTTTTAAATAGCAATTATTAATATGAAAAATTACGAAAACATTATGTGATTATAAAAGTATTATGAAATAATAGTTTATTCATTATTATTAAATTGCAATAATGGACCCGGGGTAGCTTAATGGTAGCTCGTCGGCTTTCGATGCTGAAAGTGCTCGGACGGAATCTCGACAAGCGCCATTAAAATACTTCCTTGTCTAGGACGGATATGGACACATTAAATACGTAGACCGGAAAGTCCCTCTATGAGGTCAGAGAGGGTGTGGGAGTGTACGCTCCCCCGGATGTCACCCCTGGGGGGTGCTCGGTCAAAGTTGAAGTGCAACCTGGCTAAATCGGACTCCGACCCTTATGGTGCGATTAGAAATAGAAGACGCACCTCAGAGCCTATTGGCCAATAGGGACCTGGTCTGGAATAACTCCGCCCAGGGGGCATTACAAACAACAATAACAACAAATTGTAATAATAACAATAATAGCAACAACAACGATGAAAATGAGGATGGTGATGGCATTAATAGTAATAATAAAACACAAATAATTTATTAGTTATTAGTTCTCATCGAAGTCAATTTAAGTTCCTTGTAGGACATCCATACACAGAAATGTGTTACCATTAAGGTGACTGCCTACGTTGAAAATGCCATTTTTTGACTATTGTGGTCAATTTTATTTTTTGCAAGAATCGTGAAATTCAATCTTTTCTCTTTTCAAAACCGTTTAGATTTTCATTCTACATAAATTAGAAGCAGAGTTATAGCTATTTTAAAAAACATCCTCTGATACAAAATTGAAGCGACACACAACTTTAAATGCGTTTTTCTCAGAATTATGTTTTTTAGCACAAATCTCTACCGTTATCATGATATCTCAAATAATAATGCATATAATTTGATCAAATTTTCAGGCAATGTTTTAGATGCTATTGTTAATGAGATGACGCACAATAATTGATGTATAATAAATAGTTTTTTGTTTGGGGATGTTTTTATAAGGAAAGGAATGACGAATTGGGGAAAATTTTCATATTGGAACATAAAATTGTCTGTATTATTTTTGCATTTTAAAATTTCTCTTAGATTGAGGGTCATTTTGAAGATAACTGTTATATGTATCATGTGTGAGAAGGAAATTAAAATAGTAGCATTAGAATTTTGTGCAGAGTGTTAGGCGTTTTATCTAAATTTCATTAAAAATTACTTCAAATTGACCAATTTATAAAGAAGTATGGTATTTACAGGCAAGTTTTTTCAATTTTTTATTTTTAAATGCTATTTTACCATAAAAGACCAAAAAATCCTTAAAAAAGCAATTTTTTAAAAAAATTGGCTCCGAACGTAGGCAGTATGATAGAATGTTATACATAATTTATCATTTTATAAAAACACTCAGTAAAATTCTAAAATCTAAATTATGGCATCTCGATACTGGGTTCTCACATTTTGACAGTTAAATGATAATAATTATTATTATAGAGAATATAATTTCATTATGGTTTATTAGTACTTATTCAAATTCTGAAATATAAATTATATCCTACCATGTTCATTACTGATTATACAGACACATTTCCCACAGTGTAGACTGTTAAATAATAACTATAACAATAATAATAAAAATATTAGTTGTAGTAGTAGCAGTTGGAAATACCATTTAATAACTGCCTGATAGTATTTATTGAAATAAAATTCTAAAATCGAAATTATATCATATCGAGTTGATTACTGGGTATTCACATGCAGAAATGTTTCAGACAGTGCATACTCTGATAATAATTTATAATTTATTTTTAGTCTATTCAAACAATGTCCTAACATCTAAATTACAAATCCCGTGCTCATTACAGGATATTCATGCATAGAAGCATTTGTCGAATTGTATGCCGTTGAAAAATTATAATAATAATAATAATAATAGTTGTTATTTCAAAGCAGTAAATGGGAGCATAGCTTAACTATTATTAATCAGTGATTATTCAGGCCAAATTAAAAATTGAAATTGTAAATCTTAAGTTCACTACTCAGTATTCATTCTAAGAAATGTTTCTCACTATATATACTGAACTAGCTGAAAACCCGCGCTTCGCTACGGAGTACATTCAAATTAAATGCAACGGTCAACGTATGCAATTTATGCAAAAAAATAAATATATATATTTATAATAAATGCGATGATCAATGTATACAATTGATGTAAAATATATATCTATCTATATATATATATATTTATAAAAAAATCGTAAGGGATATGCATTTTTTTGGGATAATATCCAATCGTCTGCTGCATTAGAAAGAGAAAAAAATATTTTTTTGTCTATTTAGCTGTTACGCACGTGACGATAAATTTATTTAAAGTACCATAAAAAGAAATCACGTGATCGACATTTAATAAATTAAATTCTAAAAATTAATCTTTAAAAATTCACCAAAAATCAGGAAATGGAGGTACAAATTAGAAAAAGATTTCATTTTGAAGGAATTTTTATGATCTTTCTCGTGATATAAATTTTATAACCTTCAATGTATTATTTTAAATGCAAACGCAAAAAAAGTTTAAAAAACAGCTTAAAAATTTAATTTAAAAAAATCTAAGAAGAATTTTTGAAAAATCTTTCTTAGTGCACCTCTACACTATTAGAAGAATCGCCATGCAAAATTTCAGCCCTTTAGGTCCAGCGGTTTGGTCTGTGCGTTGTATGTCAGTCAGTCAGTCAGTCAGTCAGTGAATGAATGAGTCAGTTACGGAACTGTTTTATATATTCTGAATAATGTCAAAATAAATGAATCTATAAATAAACAAAGGAAGCCAAAACAATTAAAAGTAAATCGGG